>JAOTQQ010000071.1:291729-317609 GCA_026546715.1 Gallinago undulata | reverse complement strand
GCTTCAGCAGGGGAGTTGGACTAGATGATCTCTATGGTCCCTTCCAACTCTAAAAATTCAGTGAAATTCAGTGAAAAATTAATGTATTCCAACTGGCCTCTCTCCGTTCAATTACTGTAACTGACCTGAATTGTCCTTAAATGAACAAGCACTTACTGGAATACACACTTTTAATACAGGTAATAAATGTGTAATAAAACCAAACAGAAACCCAACTGTAGCTTGTTTACAGAAGTCAGTGATGTCACTTTGTGAAACTATTTTCTACTACTGACAACACACATACAGTATCCAAACAAGAACATCAGCCCAGAATTCTGACATTTATGAAGACATAAGAAGCATTTGTGAGCAAGGAGGCATCAAAAACAAAAAAAAAAGCCTTTTCCAGATTGAGAAAGAACTGCAACAGATCCATGTGCAAAGAAAGCCCCCCAGGATAGCCATAAGTATTAGCAAATCCCATAAGAGCAGAGAGAAATCTAGTACTTTCCATGTTCATACCCCCAATACTGTCATCTTTTACAGGAGCAAAAATTAAATCTTTCCCAGCTCTCCAATGGTATTATATGAACTAAAACTCCTGTGTTTAAATTCCTTTTTACTTAGGAGCTTTTCCATCAGCAGCCACCAGCCCCACCACCCCAACGCACTGCAGAGCTGGGTCTCTCACAGGCAGGGGAGAGCAGGCACCTAAAAGAGCTAACAACAGATAAAGCACTGATTCTGCACCCCCACTTACGGAGCAACACAATGCCCTGACTCTCATTACTCAACTAACTTTGTTGGTTTCATAAAGATAAATATTTTCCTTCTTCTGTGTCAGCCCCAAATTGGTGGTCTTAAGTACTTCCATTCCGAACAAAGAACAATTACATGCAATTTATTTTTGCTGCAATTGAAACATCTTGCAAGCATAAAGATATTTACACAACACAGGGCTTAAAAGTAAACAAAGTGATCCTCACCCATACACCGAATGGGGAGACAGGTTTCTTCTGGCCTTTAAAATAATACACATTCATCTCTCAGAACAAATCTGATTGTCTCAGGACATTTGCCTGAACAGACATTCTCAGGCTATTCTCTCTGCCTTCCCTCTACATGCTCCCTTTTTTTTTTTTAAACTTAATTATAGGAACGTTTTCCAGCTTTCAGATGACATGGATAAACAAAGCTATGACCGCTTGTGGCTATTAAAAATTCCATAGAGGTTTCTGTAGGAGGACATCCTCCTGAACAGATTTATCTCACAGCGCAAAACCAAACTATATCTACATGCAATTCAGTCCCTAAAACCAGCTGGATTTGGTTCCTTCCTAAATACCTCACCGCATTACCTCTGCTGTGTGGCCACTGCTGAACAGCTCTAGCACCAGCGACCAACACTGCCCACTAAAAGGGAAAACAATCCTGTACAGAATATCCTTTTGCACACTAAAATTACCAGTCTGGGGTAATTAGGACCGAGTCCATGGCTTGGAGTTATTTTGAGAGTTTTCAGTCACGAGGGACACTGTGGACAGAAAGCATGTTAGTGGCCAAACCCAAAAGAGAACCTCAGACTTGCATCCGTCATCCCCATTGTTCAAATCACACCCCCACAAGATGCTCTTGAAAACACTTTTCTCTCTAGGATAAGGAGATACTCTACAGGCAAGTTACAGTTAAGATATTGTCCTTTTGGGCTTCTAATAATATGTAGAGGAAAAAACCCTAATTTTTATGTGGTAATATGATTAATATTATAAGTTTTTAGGAATTTAGGGAAACAGTTTCCCTCTGACATGACCCACTAAATCTTTAAGATTTATTTATTTTTTATTTTTTACTTCCACTGCAAGGTAGGTTTAATTATTCTAGTGATTCACATACATTATTTTTTATAAAGAACAAAAGTATAAAAAATTGGAAATACGAAATACATTTTATTCTGTACAGAAAAGAAACAGCAGGGTAACTGCATGGCCAAGTGTGAAATAATTGCTTGTAAAAAACAAACAACATTTATTATAAACCACAATAATTACTTGCAATAAGGCAAGATTATGTTTTTTGTCCTGGTCAGAAATCGCCATGCTCAATTTAATTAGCATTAACATCTCTAAGTCAAGCACAAAATAAGCAGTTCCAAAATTGTGCAAACTCAAGGTCCGGCGGGGAAGAAGAAAACCCCTCCGGTTTCAGCGGTGAGCACAGAGCGTGGCCCCCCCAGCACCCACAAACCTCCTCCTGCCCATAAACCACCCCAAGCACCCCCCGTGAGCCCGAGGGAAGAGGGGCTGCAGCAGTGTGTTCCCCAGGCACAGACCGTGTGCCACCAGGGGCCGCGGGGGTCTCCCCAGGGCTGGGGATGAGCTCTGACCCCGGTGCCATGGGGCGCCCTCCCGCCGGCACCGAGGCACCACGGGGCACCCCACAGCCTTCACATCCGCACCTCTGTGCGGAGACACCATGGAAAGAACCCGACACACCGGCCTTGCTTTTGAGTTCCTAGTTACGCCATTGACACAGATGTTTGCCCTCTGAAAGCAGTTACATGTTTAAGTTAATGAGTATTTCTTTTTTAATGTCCATGCTCTGTTATTTTTATGAACAAGCAGTGCTGAAGGCCATGATTACCTTTTATTTACCTCCTTTACATGTTATACTCAATAATGTATCTTATTTCATCAGTTTGATGTATTTCCATTAGGAAGCCAAGTGTTCTGCAACAACAAAGTAAAAGAACCACCTTCCAGCAAATAAAGAGTATCATTTGGGGAAAAAGAAGAGAAACCACACGAGGACTAGGTCTGAGCGAGATCTCACAGGTAACAGGCTGGTCCCTGCATGGCTCTGCCACTTGCTGCCCCTGGATATGCCATCTCCCTGCACCCTGCTTTTTCTGGGTTGGTTTTTGCCAGTTTAGCAAGCCAAATGGTTTCACCGAGGGACCACAGACTGGCCCAAGCCAACACAACAGGCGCAGCAGAAACCCCTGGAGCAGGGAAAGACAGGGGCAGCAACCCCTGGACAACGACCAGCCCTAAAACCAGCTTCGCTCAGCCCAAAACCCCATCCTTACGGGCTGCATTCTCCAAATCCTAAAAGTAACTCAACCTGATATTAAAAATAGACAAGCATGGATTTCCTTTTAGAAGCATTTTTCTTTTGAAGTCATTCTACACTTGCTTCAAGATCAGACGATGCTTCTAGGCCAACTTTTCTCTCTAAAACACATAAATACAAATTACTGAATATGAAAAGGAAGCCAAGTTTAACTTAACGCTCTAACTCTCTTACCCAAATACATTAATACTCACATTAATAATATAAAGTGTTAAAATATGCATGGCCATGCATAATTAAGGAGCACAGAAAAAAATATGCTAGCTAATGAGGAAATTATAAAGGGAGACGTTGGTCACACTGAAATGGTATGTGTTTTGGGGCGGGTTATGATTAGATCAGCACAGATACAGGAAATACTATCCAAGATAATATGTGCCTTCATTAGCATCAATTATGAATTACTGTTCAAGAACTCTGGTGAATCACCATTCCGATTACAGTGCTCTAGCTATACGCTGTCACTTGTACTATCATCTTAGCATTACAGTCCTCCTCCAACAGGGCAACAGTAACATCCAAGGAACGTGGGACAAATGCAACACTTGGCAGTGCCAAGCACCATAAGCAGAAATGTACAATCTTGCATTGTGCTGCTGGCTTAGGAACAGTGCTGCATTTATAGCGCCTTTTCTCACTTGGCTTTCAGCTTTTTAACAAAATAACTGCATCTGATTTCTTTTCCCCACAGCAAGTAATGGGGAGGGGTGATCAGAACCAGCTTTGTGTAGTAGCACCACCACTATAAATACAGATACTACCCTTCCAAAAATAAGAAGCCTGAAGCTTTTTTTTTTTTCACACTGCATCAGATCAAGAAAACACTGTCAAACAGAATCAAATGAATTTTTTTTTTTCTCCTTCAATATGTATGCTGCAAGGCAGAGTCTCACAGATAAACAATTTTGGGAGAACTCAGTAATAATTTTCTCCCTACTGAGCACTCATAACATGCAAAACCAGAGAAACAAATAAGTAGGTTACTTAGTGCTACAGCTGAAATCAAATACATTTTCTCTGATGTTTGCATTTGAAAGCCTTTGCTTACAGTATATTACATTACAGTAAGCATTAAAACAAAATTCAGGCTTTCTAGAGTAAAAGTCTGCAAATGCTGAATTCTTTTGTTCACTTTCATGCCAAGATCCAGGTCACAAGAAGTGTTAGCACCCCTGAGGGAGAGAATGATGCAGCAGTAACACCAGGAGAGATGGTGGGTAAGAGCGAGTGATGGATCCACTGGGAATGCAGAACAGCACCTACTGCCCGTGGGAGTCCTGGGATGGAAATCGGGATCCCCTGGGCGTTATCTAGGAGTGAAGGGAACAGCTCACCCTGCCCAGTATGCACAGCACAGCTAAGGGACACATTACTGATACCACATATTTAATTGAAACCCTTCACTCATGCCAGTGCAAAGGAAGGGCAGAAGAGCAGAGGACTTTGATTCCCTGCAGCAGAGGGGAAAATTCTGAAGTTAAAAAGCATAGATGGAATAGTCTTCCAAGAGGAAGATCTTTTAAGCCACAAGCAGCATGTACCTTTTCACTTGGAGCATTTATGAATTTGCCCAGTAAAAGTGTAGCGTATTACTACACAGAACTACACAAAGAATGGGATGGAAAGGGACTGGATGCTCCCATGACCGATTTCTACAGCAAAGCAGTTCACTTCTGATTGAGCCAAGCATTCAGGCAATTCTGACAAATTAAAACAACATTTTAGTTCTAAACAACCGCAAGATGACAAAACTTCAGGCAAGCAAGCTTTAACAGATTCCCACTAAATCTTCAGCAGACTGACATCATGCTATGCAATATGAAAACATTATCTACTTCAAATCCAGATCAGAAAATTGGCAAAGAATATCCACCTTTGTGAGTTGCACTATGTTCCCTTTTCATGTAAAATGGGAAATGGTTAGCACTGGGCTGCCTCCTGTCTGTCAGTCAGCATCAAAGTTTCCCTCCTTGAGGGAACAGAATTGGTCCCGTAGGTGACCAGCATGGGAGAGTGACCAGGATGGACTGCTGATAGCACACTGGTTGGGCGAGTGGAAGCCCACACAGACTGGGACACTGGATCGCTTGATCTACTGCTGTCACCAACCAGGATTTGGCTCTGTGTCAACTTCAGAGGGTTTGGGACAATTCCTAGCAACTCTGCAGAGTATCAGGCAAATTTTAAACTGCCGACAGAAGAGCAAGTCCCCTCTGCCAACTCCTTTTTCTTGTCAAGCAGGACAGAACTCTCTCCCAACAATCCCAAGGGGTATACGTGGATGGAAAGGAAAGCAGGGACACTCCATCTCCTGCTGGCACGCACCTCCCAGTCGTCCCTGAGAACGACTGGGCCAACCACAGATGTCCTGTGCCGAGCCAGACTGCTTCCAGCTCCAGGATCCAAGCATCCCAGACCAAGGATGGGACAACTTCTGAAAGCAGATTTCATCATTTCTTGGGTGCAGAAGAGGCAAACAATAACACTGATCCCTTCAGCTTTTGAAATGATGTTATGAGAAGGAAAAAAAATAAAATTGTAGCAATGTGTTTCAGCTTTGCCCTAACTTTCTGTTAGGGCTGTTTCCCACAGCACCCCAGTTCCCATGGAGGGGACACGCTGGCTGGCACTTACATTTTTCACTAGGATAGGCCCTGGAAAACAGACTCGAGAAGGCAAACACAACAGACCAGTAGCAGACATTCCTGTCAGATCCATTTTGAGCAGCAGCAGCATGGAAAATCGAGAGGAATGTTGCTGAGCAGCTGCAGGGGGGTCCCAATGCTCAGGCCCCGCAGCCGCCACCCCCAACACCCTCAAATCCTGCTCAAGACCTAGGCATAGCTCATCACACCTACCGTGCTCCCAGCACAACATCTGGGGCTCAGCCTTTTTGTCACAAATTTCCAGTAACATCTACTCTTGGCAATAATGGAGCTGCTTGCTGTACTTCACTCATTAGTGGATAGCATTAAACAGCTACTTAGGATTGCTGGCTGTTTCTAAAGCTCACAAATCCAATTTTCAGAAAAGCAAGGCAAAGTTCATCTTTCCCCTTCCCCCATCCCTGCCTGCCACAGCTCTGGGGTTAGATTTCAGAAGCAGTATTTATTGCAGAAGCTTTCTATTCATTCATTTTCCAAGATCAGTTGCCCACTAGAGGAGGTGGAGCAGCTGCAGGATGTGAGAGCAGCCTTGGTTCTCTGCAGAACACCTCCAAAAGGCACTACAGAGCACCCTGCGGGACGCTCACCTGCCAAATGGCTGCCTGATCAGCATTTGCCTTCTCCAGAACAAACCAATTGCAGGACACTCAACGCTGTGCACGAGGTGGTGCCTGACGCTGTGGGAGCTGTCAAAACCCCCGTGGTCTCTGCCAAAAAAACCAACCCTGGCATCTGCTGTGGGAACCGCTGAGCAGCAGCACTAGGGGAGAAAGACACAACAGGAAATGTGGTACAGTACTGCAGGGCTTGAACTGCTCCAGCTTCTGGCTATCACATCCACGGGCCCATTGGCCACGTGCCCTGTACCTGAGAGGGCACTGCAAGAGGTCAGGGATTTATTCCCAGATTTGCCAGTGAAGGAATTGTAAGGCTTAGTTTAAGACTGTATTTACAGATTTCACAAAAGCTAAATCTGAATCTGAGGACTGTTGGTTGCCATCACACCATGAAACAATTAGCTTGACAGATCACTAATCCAGGTATAAAAGAGCTTTTCATCTGGCGCACTAGTAAGAAGTTTGCTGATGGATCTACCTACCATAAGGTCCAGCCCCTGGTCTCCTGCTCCTTGCCCAGCAGAAGGCCACAGGCAGCTCACACCAGATCCATCCACCACACCTCCGAACACAGCACCCTCAACATGTGCCTGAGTCCTTGCAAATACAGACATAAGTTCAGTGCTACAAAAAGAAAGATTTTTCATACTCCAAGCAGACCTTCCGACATTCTGATCAAAACCTCATTTGAATAAATACATTCCTCCTATTTAAACTTTCCCTAAGTTTCAGCCAGACCTGCTAAAATATTACATTAAGCTGTTTTTTTTTTCTGCCTGATATTGGCAAAAGTCACCGCATTCCTTCCAGAGATCAGTGAAAAATAATCCGAACATATAATCTTTTGTACTTTATTTTCAAATAATTTAATAATTTTTTCGAGTTAAGTATTTAACAAGAAAAAAAGTCATAGTCCTAGAACTTCAAAGATCTAAGCAATTTCATTTTATTGCTCTCTCCGTCTCTTAATTATGACATACAAAATTCAGCATTTTCCCCGAAAATGAACAGAGATTTAAAAACTTTAAGCAACTAACTGGCACTCAGCCCTCAACCTCTTTTTAAATCCACCAGCTCCTGCTGCTCCTATTAATACACATTCTCTCTCAGATTTCCACTTCACCCTGCCATGCTCAAATAGGAAACATTTTTGTTGACTGGGAAACAACTGAGCGGTAGCTCTGCTACCCCTCATCATGACACAAAAGGTAACAATAAAAGATATATCTCTTCCTAAATGAGTAAAACCTACAGCAAAGCATGATTTTTTTTAACTGCAGACACCAGCCCCACAGACAAGGTGGGTATACAGGCTCTGCAAAGCACATTCCCAGAGGCAGTTAGCCTCTTCCTCGGAGCTGCTCTACCTGGCATAAGCCTTCACTAAACAAAGACAAACTTTGTATAAGGCAGAAAAAAACCCTGACTCATATTAATATGCTTGCAGTCACCCTAGATTTGCCTTAGGGCAACCAGAAATACCAAGCTGTAACCTCTGCTAATCAGGAGTCTGTGGCAACAGCACCCACAGCTCTGCCGACAGGGCATGCAGCACGTGGGGAGAAAACTTCTCATGTTCAGAGATTCTTCCATATTTCACAACCACAGACAATGCAGCAGCGAGTACAACGCACCCGGAGAACGCCAGTCACGGATAAACTCCTCATTGTTTTAAGTATTTCTCGACCACTGAGAAAAGTGGTTGGTAGGAGAAGTGATGGCACTATCAAGCACAGATTTGCATCACCAACAATCACCTAATCCTGACAACATACGCCTAGAAAGGCCATTGTCTACAGACAACTTCAAAATTATACAAGAACTAGTTCTAAGTTATTCTTCAGTCACAGCATCTGTCCTACCATCTCTTCAATGTCTGAATAAATTGGACCTTATTTTTGAAGCACTTGAAGCTTGACCAGAACACCCGAGCCCACACCCAGCTGGAGCCTATCTCTAAATGTCCAAAAGCTAGTTCTGAAAAAATACATTTTGATCCTTCAAATAAAAAAAAAAAAAAAGTCAACAGAAATCACTGTGAGACAGGTTTTTAATCAGGCTGTTAGATTCCATTAGATCTGGTTCCAAGTATTTTATCATGAAAATTTACAACTGTTAGAAAAATTAGATGCTTCCATTCATCTTTTCTCCTCAACTCTTCCACAGTTGTACCTTTAAAAAAAGTCTTATCATACACCAAAAAACCTCAAAGCATAATTACGAAGTAACTATCAATGGAAGTCTAACCATCCTGTATGATGCTAGCTAAGAACTTATGAAAATAAAATTTTATCATAAATTTTCCATTTTCAATGCCAGATTGGGCACTAATGAAATGTAAAAGTATTTTCTACCAATTTAATGGTGGTGTACATGCTTTCACTAAAGACTGCAGCATGCAGCTTTGCATGGCACACATAATGTGCTCATACTAAATAGATGACATAGTTTCCATAAGAATTAGTAGCAATGGAAAATGACAACTTATACAGACCCACAGAACATAATCAGGACATTGTTCGTTAATGCCTGCCACCACTGTTAACTCTATCCCAGAAAGGCTCAAGAGGAAGCTAGATATAGTAGCAGGAGCTGATGAACTTCCAGCTGCAGGGGAGTGGGAGGGAAAGGAAGCAGACCGATTAGTTGAATAGATTTATTGTATGCACATATTCTGTGTTAAAACCCTGTATCTACTATAACATAAATTTTTTTGAGTCATTTGACTGTTCACAATTCAAATACAGGAAAATGCTATCAGGCTAACATGTGTTTGTTCAGCAGGAAACCCTTTCTTCAGAATGTAAAATGAGGTAGTGAAAAGACAAAACTTTGCTTGAATTATCACACTATTATTTCTCAAATGTAAGAAGGGCCTTTTGATGTTCTCCCATCACATTAGAAAATCACCTTAAGTCCATGTGAGCTCAAGAGAAAAATACAAAGCAGTGAGGACTGAAATGCAGTGTTCTCTCTCTCGAATACATGACATTATCATACTACTTTACATACTGTTTAGCTGTCAGATTTTATTCTCAAGCTATGAATATTTTCTGATTTTTCTTACAAAATATCACAAATACAACCAAAGCATCTTAAAGCAAATCTGTAAGCGAAGTTTCTTTTTGTAGTTGCTATATTTAATGGTCTTTGATACTGGCAGAGCCTATATACCACCAATTTTGCAAAATGCACAGTTGCACTTCAAGAAGACAATTAAGCTGAAAGAGATTCCTTTAGGCTTTTCACAATTCAAATAAAGATCATAACCCTCAAAATTTCAGAGAAGAACTCTGACCACCGTTCTTACAAAACAAGGATCAAATGAAGTAGTACTGGTTACTTAATCGCTGCAGTGTCAAAAAAAGTAGGAAAGCAAATTATTTGTCTTTTATTCACTTATAATACTGTATTAAAAAAGAAGATAAAATAAAAAGATGACAAAACACAGGAGTGTTTGGGAGAGGATATAATCTGACCAAAGCCCAAACCCAATGCAGTAATAGAGCAAAATGTGTGTTATCATTTGCTTAATTAATCAGAAGAAGAAACATATGCCAATTAAAAGATAAAAAAAATGGTTGTGGGTTTACAAACCACATTGAGAGTGAATTAATTCAGTCACTGTGCAATAGCATCGACTGTTACTGTCACAGACCACAGCAGTCCTGCCACCGAAACAAGCTCCTGCACTCTTACGGTTGGCATCGGTGACCATGCTCTAGAACTCCTAAAATTATTTACACTGCTACATAGACATCATTGTACTTGATTTGTGTCAGAAGCACTTTGCCTTCAAAGCAGACTATTTTGTCCACATTTCACTTCCTCTCTGAGGTCACAGACCAGCTCCTACCACCTCAGGAAGGAAAATAAATTGTTGTTGCTGTTGTGTTCCAGCACCGTGGGGCCAAACACCAGGCTGTCCTGTCCGGCAGCCGCACGCCCAACACAATCCTTCTCCTCCTCCTCCTCTGCTTTTTTCTTTTTTTCCACCCCAATAAAAGAATTAATACCAACAACCAAGTGCAACCTGGAAAGGAATGCACTAATACTGTCCAGGGTTATGCTCAAAACAGTAGTTACATCTCAAAATTCCTTTCACCGTCACTAGCAATGGAAATAACTTAGAGCATTTCAAGCCAGCTCTTCCAGTCAATTAGGACTTATAATTTGTATGCTGTTGTTATTAAACTTATTAAATTAGACTAGCATAATGACAAACCGATTGAGCAACAGTGTTCAAAATTAAGGACTTGGAGTAATAGTAAAAGAATTCTGAAATTGAGGTAGGCATTTGATGGACTCGATTGGCAAGTTCTGTTTAGAGGGAAGGTTTGGAAAGGATAGTGCGTTTCTACACCAGCACCACAGCCCCCAAGTAACTGAGAAACACAATGACTGGCTACAATTATAAAGAAATGTGAGAAACATGACCCTTTTAACAAGGAAAAAACTCCAAACTGTTTTGAAAGAAAAAAGGGTACATTATTTTGATCATTATCAAGTATTCTCATCATTCCATGTATCTGCTGTATCGCTCACTTACTCTGTTTGTCCGTCCAAGGCACCATCTACAGAGTCACAAGCCCAAATATACTAAAGGCAAACCAAACTACAGAAAAATACTAGGCTTCGCCCCTCCTCACAGACTTCGGCTCTGTACAACAAAGACTAGCAAAACACAGTGTACATAAAATTAGTAAAGTTAAAAGCGTTAAATATACTCCATGTCATAGCATTTCACATGGTACCAATACTTTAAAGTGAGTAAAGAATATTGCTTTAACTAAAACCTTGTACTATGAGTGAGAAACTGGTATCTTCTTCCATAAGTAATCTAAAGGAACAACCACCTTCCCACTCCAATCAGCTAACTTCATTTCTGTATAAAAAATAAACCAAGAACTCTTAGATGACTTAAAGCCTACAGCAAAATCCGAAGGCGTTTAAGTATTTCAGGATGGGATTTATGGCAGAGTTCTGAAATGGATACTCCTAGTTCCTGTTGCTTTTACTGGAATATTTTTATAGAGAGTCACTTTTTTTCCCACCCTACCCTTTTCCTTTGCTGAATTTCCACACAATAACTTAGATTTGACCATCACCGGACATCTGAACAACAATAAAAAACTTACAGCTGGATCCTGTATTAGCCCCAGCTGCACAGGATCTTTGCCTGCCTTCAGAAGTCAAGATAGCCAATAGCAAAACAGTAGGAGAGCTTCTTATAGCAGCTTACCGTTGAATAAATTCTTTTTCCATAAGCTACTACAACAAACTATTTTACTACTCAATGCAAATTGAAGTTATTCTTCCTACTTTTCATCTCCTTTCTAAAAAAACCAAAAATATTACAAAAATTTCTTCTTCAAAAACCTTTACTACAACATGCCAGAAAATAATCATCTCCAGATGCTCTTTCAAGTCTAACATACCACAATGGATCAATCTGCCAAGTCCACCCACCCACAGGCTCCATAAACTTCAGAGTATTATTCGTATTTAATTTGGATTACCGATTTTACCCAACTTTTCCCCTTCATAACATACGTTACTTTTTCAGGCTTACAACACAGGTGGAAAATGCAAAAGGAAAATAGGTTTTCAGCAAAATAAGTATGATAACATAACGTATACTCTCCTTACTTTGGATATCAATGAATTTACAGCAGAAGGACTAAACTGGTATTCTTTTTTTGTTCGCTCTTATATCACCTAATCTTTTAAAACATTCATGTGATAATATGTCATTTATTGGTACAAGACCAAGACTAAACATTGCAGCCTTTCCAACTTACATTGAACAAAATGAGAGTGAACAGTTACATGTATTTTGAATTTAAAAAAAAAAAAAATCATTGGGGGCGGGGAAGCTTCCTCTCAGAAATTTAAAAAAGAAAGTTACTATCTTTAATGCATAAAAATCCCCTTTCTATACCAAAAAAAATAATCAACTCCATATGCTCCATTTATCTGTCCTTGCTAAAACATGTAGAGCAAACTGAAACCTTACAAGCTGCCTAGAAAGACTGACCTCACATAATACACAGCAGAGATTCCCAGATTACAGAATTAATCAGCAACACCTACACCAAGAACAGCCCAGTCACACACCTGAAACCTCTCCGTCTCTGCCTTCTTCAAACGACACCAGCCATTTCTCTAAACTTTGCCTCTGACTAAGCTTGGCCACCAGTTTCAACTTCCATTGAGGAAACAGTTTCCATACAAACTGCAATCCAGGAACAGCAGCACAAATTGGGGGAAAATTTTCCCACAAATGGTGGAAAAACAAGCACAGATCCCCTCCTTGTCCCCAGATGAATGTTGGACACTGCTTAAAAATGTTGCAAGTATGATAATTTTAATAATTAAAAGGGTGGTACAGTAGGTCAAAACTGACTTGCAAAAGAGCAAAATAAAGGTCTATAAAATAAAAGTTACTTTTGAGACTATAAACATACGCTTCCATAATAAGACTACCCATTTAGGCATTTACATGATACCATATGCAAAATGAGTTTTCCCTAATTTGTATATGCTGGGGTTACAAAAAACAAGACTAAAACAATTATTACTTCAGACTGGTAGAGGCTTTTGAAGGTTTACTCCTAAATATTAGGTGTGTGTTTTGGGCAGGTCGTAAGCAAAACCCTTTCAGTTGAAAGAAAAAAAAAAAAGAAAAAAGAAAAACATTAGAACCAAAAATAAGAAAAAAGTAAAGGGAGAACCACAAAGTAATATACAAACACGCATTCAGCTGCCCCACTGAGTCAGGTCCACGGGTCTGTTACAGTGGCCCATCAGCTCCTGTGCGGGCCACCACGACCAGCCGAGCACTTTCCATCTACAAAGCGGTCAGGCCCGTTTGGTCTTCCCGAGAAGGACTCTGGATGGTCCCATACAGGACCAAGCCCCTGTTCCCTGCACGTTAGGAGGTTCATGGTCAGAGAACGCATTGAACTTGCAAGGTTCTTCCCAAGCAGGGAGTTTCTCCTTAACAGAGCCACCATCTATTCTTACAGCCACTTGGTTTAACCTCAACTTCCTGGGAAAACTTTCTTCCACATCCCCTGGCTGGCAAGTTATGAGATACTGAAACAAAAACATGCTTTACAAATTCAACAATTGCATTTGCAAGTGGTAAGAGTTGTACTCAAAGAGAACCCACAGCCTGGTGGGAAAATTCCTCCTCGGTGTGTTAGAATGGCTGGGCAGGAAGTTCATCAGTCCAAACTTACAAGAGCAAGACAGAAAAAAAACCCACTTATTTAGAATCCGACTACTGAATATAAGAAATACTGCTTCAAGCGACAATAACTCTTTTTTTACAATATGCAATGCAATTACAAATGTCCCTTTTGACAGCTGCCCCTCTCTTGTAGCAGGGCAACAGATCTGTTTATGTCAGGATTTGACCCTGCAGACAACACTGCTTATGAGCTAAACAAGGATCTTATTAAGGAACATGATATCTACAGTCCATGAAAGCAAAAAAGTAGCAGCAAATAAAGACTTGAACACTTGGAATTAAACAACAAGAAAACAACCTGAATGGTATTCTGCAATATGAATCAGATAGTAAAAAAGAAAAAAAAGAAAAAAATACACATCTCCATGTTCAATGTTACAAAGACTATTAATGAGGCAGTTGTATAAAAATGTAGAGGTGACTCATTAACTGATTACATCTTACAGTTCCTCTTAGAGAAAACAGTAAGAGGCAGTTCCCCTATTTGCACATGCCAGTATTTTCAGCCTTTTTTTGTGCATGCATATGTGTGTGAGAATAAGAGCAAGCACAAGAGAAGTTGGACACATTTCTTTTCCTACCCACTAACCGCTCCTGCTGAAGAAATTGAGAGCTGGGCTGGACGTTCTGTCTCATTTGGCTGAGGAACAGATATCCCTACAAACTCTGAGAACCAGTAGCTGGGTAGAAAAGCCACTAAAATTAATTCCCAGAGTTATTGTTCAGCCTCTTCCATATCCTGAGAGACTTGCATTTCATCATTTTCACCCAGCTTTTTTTGTTAGGAGACTCAAGGTATTTAATCTAGAAATCAACAACAGCATCTCCTTTGGCATTAAGGACCCGCATCCGCAAGTAACAGCAGCATCTCCTCCAACTCCAACCGAGCCCTTGGCCATGGCAGTGAAAGCCAGGCTTGAAATCAGATCCAGCTCCCAGAGGAAACTGATTTGCAATTCCTGTAGAAGAATTTCCTTATGGAATTAAAAATAATTATTACTTAATGGTCTTACAGCAAAGTCTATCCTTGTTGGTACCATTTCCACTGGGTTGCTAAATAACAGTACCAGTTTCACAGATCTTCCTGGCACAAGGTAACTATTTCTCTTTATAATGAACAGAACATCTGAAAATGAGACTAATTAGTAAAACCATGCCAAGAAGCCCAACCTGTTGAAAAATTAGATCAAAGATCCTCAGTACTCCACAGCCTAGATGAGATTCTGATTTAGATTTCACAAGTTTCCAGCATACAACATATTCTGTTAACTCCATGAGATCCCATTGAATTCATCAAATGCTTTTTTCCTATGAAACACTAGATAATGTTTGTGTTTGCCTTTTAATGTGTCAACTTTAGTGGGAAATCTACTCACTTAAATCATACCTATGTATAAGCAGATATCAGAACTCCAATGAAATTGTGAGAGCAGATATGCATCACTTTATTTTCCTTAAATTAAACTTTGCATCACTAAATAATGGATTTAAAGAACCTCAGAAAGTAATGAAATAAATGTGACACAGATGTTCACAAAAAAAAGAACAAGAATGTTTTTCCTTCATAGCAACCAAATAGGTCAAGCCATTTCCTTCTTCAGGCAAATCTCAAGGGACCACAAAACACATGGTTTTCTAGTGGATTTTGTGTGTCTATCCCACTAAGAGGAAACACTGCTGTCCAAAAAATTTGCAATACTAAATTTTCCCATGAAATTGTTGGAATTAAAAGAAGGAAGTCATATGCAATTAAAAACAATTTGCTAGAAGTTATACAAATGGCATAATTAAATACACTTTTATTACCTACGTCACATACCTTTCCTATACAACATATTGCTTTAAGAGAACGCACAGTGAAGAAGTCAGAAATGCCAATGTTATGGCTGTTCACATAATTTTTCCTTTGACTCTGTAAATCTTAAAGTAAAGTATCACATGTTGTTCACTTCCAAGGGATTCCTGCCCTACAGTTCTATAAGTTGACATGTTTTTCTAATAAACCAGCTGCTAAGTACTTATTTTTATCCTCTGTGAATGAAGCACATGGTCAATTGTCCAAACTCTTCACTGAAGTAAGTGCAGTCCTTTTGTAGGTACTTAACTACTCACAAACTACAGGGAGATAAGGTGAAGCAGACATCATTAACTATCCCTTTACTTTAAAAAGGAGGAAGAAATTCATATAGATTAATTCAATCATCACAAAACACTATTCCCATGCAGAAGTCTACAGAAAACACCACCTGTGATCCCAAAACCAGATTAAATATATTTGTGGGATCAAACAGGAAAATTAACATTGCATAGGAGAATGTAACTTATTTCCTAACTTTGAGATTGCAAAAGTGTTCCAGTACTTTTGCATTGCCCTTTTACTGCCATTTTGTTTACAACTTTTCCACAGACTATTTAAAAAAAAAAAAGAAAATAAAATTATAACATCTAAGTATTTACTTGTCAATAACCACTGGGAATGTCAGCGTGCATCCATAGACATCAAAAAAAAAAAGGAAGTGGGTGGAAATGAAATTAAGAGCTCTCTTTTAGACTCATTAAGTTTAAGATGACAATTACACAATCTTAAGATGTCAAATAAGCCAACATTTTAGCTGGGACAGATAGTACTGGATCCAGAGCACACGGTATCTGCTGTGAGTCACCAGTTTAAATACGATAGATTGATTTTTATTTGCAAATTTGATTATCCAGCAACAAGATGTAGAGAGGAAGATTGCACTGAACCAAGCAGAGGGTGCTGCAAACCCTCACAGAAAGCTGGAAGCAGAAAGATGATCTTCCAAAAGAAAAAGCATTTAACAAGATAGGAGGGGAATGAGGAGGGAACAGTCAAAGCAGCCAAAAAAAGAGCAAGACTTGAAAAAGAAAAGTATAGTAAACAGCACCGGAGGCAGCTGGCAGAACAGAGAGGAGGAAGGGAATGTACCGAGTACAAGGGGTCAGGACAAGTGTGGAAAGGACCCAGGATGAACCTGGAGGAGATACTCTTCAGACAGTGACCACAAACAGCTCATTCGACAGCTTCCAACACGAAAAGGAGATGGTGCAGTAGTTCCAAAACTAAATGGGGCCAAAGATAGGGTGTAAAAGATAGCAGCAGATAAAATGGAGCTACAGTAAAAGCAAAACATTCTAAGGCTTTTGAAATCTTTCTGTCATGCTAGGAAAGGAGAGACTTATAGGACAAAAAGATGGCATGCAGCAGAAAACAGAGGAAAAGCACGATGTATTTCATATGTTTTCCCTTGAAAGAGTGTTCAAAATCCTACAAAGGAAAAAGGGGAGGCAATAAAAATGATAGGATTGAGAAATTTGATGTGAACTGCAGAACATATCTTGGAAAACAGTGTGTTGCCCCAAGATCTGCAACTTTACCAGTTGCCCCTCAACTTACAGCTCCAGTGATATCGCAAGATTGCGATGCCCGATCAGCAGCAGTGGCCATCACCGTGATCCCAGACACGGCTCTGCAAAGTACCCTCTGCTCGGGGCAGTCAGTCCCCCAGCCCATGTCCCTGGCAGGGACAGCACAGGCGGAGGCCGCTACAGGCAGAGGGAGGACAGGTGACAGGCGCACTGCTCCCCTAAACGCAGAGCACACTTACACCACTGAGCACCACGTACTGTTATACAACAACACACCAACTCTGGCAACCGGCAGCCTCTGGAAATTGTATCAGCAAAAATTTCACATTTCCTTCCAAGTCACAGCTAAAAATATTGAACATTAGGCTAAGAAAAAAATGTAATGTGTTACTGCAATTAACAAGTCCATTTTCTGATACCACCAGAAATAACTACTATTTACAAGATAATTGTAATAAAAAATGCTGTAGTAAAATACTAAAGAGTAATAACAAAATAAATGGTTTGGGGGCTAAAAATTAAGATATTGCTGATTTGTCAGGTAATTGCACAAATATGAGATTAGTTTAGCATGAAGAAATATTTACTTAGCAAAAAGACTTAGCTGGCTGATAAAAGTCACATTTATGTCATTCAGTTCTTTGTGTTCTATCTGCTCTTTTTCTCTCCCCACAACCAATCCACGTAGTCAGTCTAACACTCAGGTGCACTTTTATGTTCTTGGCATTTCCCTAGAGTGCTATTTAAAACTACAAGCCCTCCTCTAAGGAACTTTCTTTTGGGACAACTTTTAAAAACTACAAGTTTCCCACTTAGATGAGTACGGAGTGACACATATTTAACATTCTTGTGTCAAAATACATTTCTTATTTTTATGAGCTTCTTTTATTTTAAACAAAACATGCAGATTTAGTCTCAAATGCAGAGCAAATGTCTATAACCATGAGGAAGCCACACGGACTCTTCTATCTTCAACATCTACCATTGAAAGATACTACAACACAAAGAGAACAGGAGATCAAGCTGCTCATGTCTAAAAGTGATATATACATACACTTAATCAATTTTAAAACATTTCTTCTGAGAAAAATCTGAGGGTTTTGTTATATTTAACAGCTTTTACCTATAGATGAGTAACTGTTTTGCCCTGCAGAAGAACAGAAGTCATCTTGCTAAATCTGGCTTGGCAGCAAATCCACTCCCCTGAGTCCTCTGCAAGACAATCTGGTCCTTGGTCTCGGTCCTCGTGAACGGCTGTTCACAAAACAGCATCAGCCTGCGACCTGGCACCATCGCCAGCGAGTACAGGCAGCAACTCACACAGCCTGGCAACCAAACTGCTCGCTCCCCAAAAAGCCTTCAACGTTCAGAAAGAAAGCAGAGTTTGGGGAACAGTAGGGAAACCTCAATGCTATAATCTTTGCTGTAATTTGGCTTATTTGTCAAATAGAAGCAAGATTTTAACCTTTTAGCACTCCCTTCGTAGAGACAGCTTAATACAAAGGTACATACAGAAGCTGATAAATACTCATCCTGCAGTCTTTTCCAAGAGGAATGGCACGGAGTTGAATTTGGGGGTCTACAAAGCCACCACATGACTGGGCTCAAATTCAGAAAGACAAAGAGAAGTATTATTCTGCGCCTCCAGCGCTGACTGTTTATGTATTTCGACCTTATACAGAATATCGCTTACTGTTTAGTGGTACACAACCACACCACCTCCTGCCAACAGCACTATCCAACACAAGGATCTGTTCCCTGGTACCACCACCACGTAAAAGTAAGCACGAAGAAAAGCCTCAGTCAAATCACAAAAGATGCAGTTTTAAACCAAGTGAGGAGAGGGAGGAGGAGAAATTTCCTGGATTAACTGAACCTCAGAGATATTTTAATCAGAACACAAAAGGTGGTTGAGAGAAACACCAACTGACTGGGATCATATCACATCAATAATCCATGCAAAGAGCCTCTGCTGAAATCAATGGGAGGCTTGTGCGTAAGTGGATTGTATAATATAAATGCATGCCCCTATTCAGGGCTCCACACACAAAAGAGAAAGCAGCACTAAGAACAATTCCCTTAATTAACATTTCTCTTCCATCAAGTGCTTCTAAAATAATAAATCCTAATTTTACATTGCTCCGTTCACATTCACAGTTTTTACCAGAGGTGGTAAAGCAACTGACCCCATTTGACAAAGGGGGGAACTGAAGCATAGGATGCAAATTACACTGAAGAGCAGGGCAGCAGGCAGAGCTGAGCCAGGAACAGCAGTTTACCTGCTGAATCACAGCTTAATGTCCTAGATATTCAGATGCTTATCTAGTTCAAGCCTCTAATTACGGTGATTCTGTGCGGCCCTCAAATAATTTTGCATACTTCCTAAAGTACCTGCGCACAGCGATGTGCTTATCTCTATGAGCTTCTCACTCAATAATGGCTTTTTTTTTTTTTTTGAAGATTGCAAATATCCTGCAGAGGTTCAAAACACAGGGCTGCCCTCGCCAGACTTCCTTGGTACCTCTTAATTGTCAGTACTCAGTGGCACCAAAGGATTTTAAAATTGGCTGTCAAGTCAGTCCACTTTCCACATGTTTTGTACTGTTAAATAAATAAATAAACCCTTTCAATTCAGCATACCAATTCATTAGCTGGAAATGACTTAACTAATCCTAGTGTTCCAAACTGACAGCAGTCCATAAGAAAAAGCCAGACCGGATCTCTGTGCAAGAAAAAAGTGCAGTACTCGCAAGAAGCCAGTGTAAAATGTCAAATAGACTGATTGCAAAAAAATTTCCAGTCTCATTACTCTTCGATTGTTTTACAATGAAGCCAAGTAAGGAGGAACATACACTATATTGTAATTTGTCCCTAAAAAAGCAACATGTTTATTAATGTGATATGAAGTTATAAATAAAACAGTAGTTTCACTTGCATGTTAGGTGAAAATCTGACTTCACCTACAGAACCAGCCTTTAGCTAAATACAGACTGTCTTCACCCGAGGTCCCAAGTGTTTTTCCTCCTACGAAAATCCAACTTTGAAATGCTTAACACCCTACGAAAGATTGATTCAGCAATACATCCACTTTCTAGTTTACATCTTCATGCAATTAACTACATTACACAAGGTTACTGCCAATAACAAACATGTTCGTTTCCTTTAACTAGAGATACAAGTCCCTAATCCTGTGAAAATAACATATTTTGAGTTGAATGAGCTTTCTACTCTTTACAATTACAGTGTTCAGCTGTTTTAAATAATAACTTTTCAGGACTGGTTTGTTTTGTCCTTTGTTTTCCTTTTTCAGATTTTTTTTTTAAGACTTACATCTATCACAGACAAAATGAACAAAAGTGTCTGCTGAGAAATGGCCACATTTCCAGGCGACTGCCTGAAGAATTATTTTTCTGATTCATCACAGCTTTTTTTTTTTTTTCTCCAAGTTGTCAAAACAAACACCACACCCACTTGATTTCCGAGTTCTGGGTAATTATATTTCGAATTAGCAAACACTGTGCAACTATTAATCACACCAGGCTTAGCCCTTACTTTACCTATTTAGAAATAAGCCAATGCATTCAGAGGCAGTCTGTTCAGCATTCTATTTCAGAGATACCCTCATCGCTTCACTGGGTACCGCCACCACCGACACAGAGAATATAGGGCAGCGCATCCAGTCACCCCCTGCCCCGGGGCAGGACCAGCTGCTCCTCAGCCACTATTACCGCTGATGATACACAAGAGCCGGTTATTTCGGGCAGCAGCGTTACACACACACTCACAAAACACAATATAGATTAAAGGGGGGAAGCGTGTTCTAAGTCTGCAGAGCCTTGAGCCAGTCTCCGAAAGGGGAAAATTAAAATTAACAGCTCCCCCAAGATGCCAGCCCAGATTTTCTAAAAGTAGTATCTGGCAACACGAATGCGCTCCCTTTAGAAACAGCTCGCCTTGTGCAAACCGGGTGGACCGCTCCGGGGGCGAGTCTCCCCCGGGACGCCCCACACGGAGCTCCCCGGAGCCCGGTCACCCCCGCACCGCTGGTTCGCACGGAGCCCCCCGGAGCCCAGTCACCCCCGCACCGCTGGTTCGCACGGAGCCCCGCAGAGCCCGGTCACCCCCGCACCGCTCGTACGCGGCCAGACACACGCTTCTGCCGCCCCACGGCTCGCTCGCCCCGCGGCTGCCGGCGGGAGCCCAGCCGTGCCGGGGGCTGTCACCGCGCCCGGGCCCGGCCCTGCCCCGCTCCGCCGCCCCCGCCTCGTCCCGCCGCGGGGCACACAGACCCCTTTGTGGCCGCCGGCTCCAGGGCAGCCCCCGCCGCGACCGACACCGCTCGGTATCGGCTACTACAGTAGCTCCGCTCGGCTCGGCGCGGCCCCTCAGCGCCCGGGGGCCGCGGGCGGGACGGAGGGGCCGCAGCGGCAGCCAATGTGGCGGCCTGCGGAGCGGCCAGGCCCTCCCGGCAGCGGGGCGCCGCGCCCGCAACCGCGGCCTCCTCAGGGGCGAGCGGCCGCGTCCCCCCGCGCAACTCCGACACTCACCGCCACCGCCGCCGCCCTCCTCGTCCATGTCGGGGCCGCAGGCAGAGCGCGCCGCGGCGGCCGCGGCTGAGGGAGGCTCAGGGATCGCTCCGCTCGCTCGGCGCCTCGTCTCTGCTTCTCCTCCGCTGCCGCCGCGCTCCGCCGCCCCGTCCCTCTCCGACCAGCCTTGCCCCAGCCCCGGCGGCCGCGGCCCAGCCGCCCGCCCCTCTCATGTGACCTGCCAGGGGCGGAGGGGAGGCAGGCCGGGCCGCCGGCCGCCGCTGAGCCGCCTCCTCCCGTCAGGGGCGGAGAGCCTTCCCCGCCCCCCGCCTCTCCTGGTCGCCGTCCCCTCCCCGGCGGGGCTCGCGCGGCAGCGCTGAGGGCCCTGAAGGGGCTTCCCCGCGGGCGGCCCGGGACGGGAGGGCGGTGGGGGCCCGAGAGGAGCCCGACCTGTGGCGCAGCCGCTGGGTCGCGGCTGGAGGGCGACGGCGGAGGGGCTGAGGGGAGCCGCCGGGTCAGTGGGGTTCATGGCGGCTGGGGTCGTCGCCGGGGTCTTCGGTAGCCGGGAAATGGCGGCGGAGGCGCTGGCTCTTTGGAGGGGTCTTTGTCGGGTCAAAGGGCGGGAGGTGACAGGGCGGCGAGGGCCAGTCCCAGGGGACGAGGTGGGCTGGAGGCTCCGGACAGGAGCCCGGGGCACACGGTGGTGCTTCTGCGAGTTTCCTGCTGGTTCTTGATGACTCCGGGTCCCGGCGCTGGGCCCTTCCCCGGCGCCGCCGCCGTGAGGAGCCCGGTGTGCAAAGGGGATGGCTCCCCGCGGGGCCTGTGGGCTCACGGAGGTTCTGCCGGTGACTGCTCCGGGAGCCGGTGCCTCAGCAGAGTCCTCGCTGCGGTGCTCGGGAGCCGGGTGTCGGCGAAGGTAAGCGGGAGTCTGCGGGCACGGACCGGCTCTTCCCCCCCCCGAAGCACCACCCCTCTTCGTTTGAAACCTTTGGTGTCAAAATTTTACTCGGATAGGAAGCTGTGGGAGGAAAGGGTCAGCCAACAGGAAAATATCGGGTTTTTCATTTTCCTGCTGTGGACTGGCATGAGGGAGAGCACCGCCGGGGAGGTGACACCCCGCTGGAGGTGGTGGGTACAGCCCCTTTCTTGGCCATAAAACGTTTTACCCCATCTAGAAATAATAAATATCACAAACATTTAAAATATTCTGTATTTCATATCTTAAAAATTGTTGTAAGTTTAGTAAGTTAGTGTATAAAAAGGATATGATTACATAAAGCACAAAGATTACCTCGGTAAGAGCTTTAACTTGAAATACGTGTCTACAAAGTGCAGTTACACGGTGGTTTTAAAATAAGTCTGAATGCAGATGAACTGGAAATGGGCTTTGAAAATTTTTCCACGCTGAGCAAACTGTTAACTTACATTAGAGGAGAACCTGGTTCATGAGAAAAAATCTAATTTTATAATTAGTTACTGATTCCTTTCATTTAATCTGTGTTGTTTTACACCTTTATATAAAATACATTCTTTTGTTGTTTTTCTTTATTAGTGTCGTTTTTTTCCTTCCTTCCTATATTTCAGTATAACAACATATTTTTGCTGTAAGGAAAGTTCTAATGCAAGAATAAAAGATAGCCCAATTGCTAATGCTGGTGGCAGAGAAGAGTGAGCCGTGGAGAGCAGTCCTGCTCCCACCGGTTCAGTGCAAAATTCCTGTGGACTTCATGGAGGCAATACTAGGTTTTAAAATTCTCCAAATTGATAGCAAGGATAAAAATGGTTTTGTGATGCAAGCAAGATATGAAAAAAGTCTGTCCTAGTTAGAAGTGATCAGTTGGGATTTTTCATATAAACTTCATGGTGAAATCAGACAATTCCAAACTTGTGAGATAAGCAAAATGTTCTTTATTGTAACTTCATTATTAACTTGAGCAAACAGTTACATTTTCAGTATTTCGTATTAGTGAATACGTAGCTTAATCTGTTGTAACTTTGAAATATATGTACTTCAATACCCTCTTGAGGGAAATTGTTCTTTCTAGTCCCATTTTAGTAGGATGACTTATTAGTGATACAGAGTACAACAGAGCACTGAAATCAGTGTGTCTTCTTCAAGGCTGTATGTCTCTGAAATGATGGCAGATAGTCCGTAAAACTTCAAATTTTCATACGTATTGTGTATGTTGTAAATAGACTTACTTTTGCATGGGCAAATACCTGTATTCTAGGCATAAAACTGTTAGTTCTGTATACAAGGTGCTTACTGGACAAAGCTGTGTAATCTTCAGGTGAGATGTGCCATAGAAACTTCTAAGATCAAGCCTTTAACCTTGTTGTCTGATTTTCCTTTGTTTCATGTCTGGCTAGAACCTAACTAGGTCAGGAATAGATTTTTTGAAAATGTACAAAATCAGCTGAAGAATTACAGTCATAATTCTACATCCTAGCTACAGTAGTTCTACCGTAGCAGAACTGCTCTGTATTTTTGGTAATTCAACAGTAATGATGCCTCTGCCATTAACTGCTGGGGAGTTCCCTACTGATAAAGACACCAGGACCCAGAGAGGTTGCGATCTCAGCAAATTTGAGGATACGCTCCCATAAACTATTTCCTACTAGTGAATAATTCTCTCGCATCTACTTTGTTCATTCTGCTTTGATCATTCCTCTGTTTTGAAATACATATGAATTTTATTTTTCCTCTCCATATTAATAAGGCTTTCAATCAACAGTTTCCTAAAGATTGCTTGATCTTTTTATTCTTTCTTGCCATCTCTTCTGTAGTCATAGCTCTATTTTTACCACAAGTATGTTTTGCCAGTTTTATATCCACAAGTGTAACCTTCTGTGTTGGAAGAACATCATAGTCTGTCATTCGTGTAAATAATAGTTTAATAGCTGGTCTGTTGGAATTATTTTTAGGGGAAAATTGGGCTTTCTCCAAAAACTGCTGTTGGCAGAGTTTATTCCTTGATGATAAATGTGGTTATTTGCTGGATTTTCAGGTAATACACTGTGTCTTCTTTTTTTTTCCCCTCTTTGGATTGTTTAGTATGTGTTTTGATTCAGTTTCCACTAAGTAGTAATTTATCATATCATTTTTGATTTTAAGGGGTCAGGAGCACATCTGTTATGATATTTGTCCCTACTCAGAGAGTCAGTGAGGACAGCTGAATCCCTTACATCACATTTTTGTGGTCTGAAAGGCTTACTAAATATGAAGCCATTTATATGGATTTCAATCTGAACCAGATTCCAAGCAGCAGTGAATAAAAATGAAAATTACTCTTTATACCACCACCCCCTTTTTATTTTTTTTCAAATAATCAAAGAATTCAAGAGTAGGAAAGCCCTGTGGTTATCATATCCTTTCCTCAGCAGGTTCCTTTTTTTCTGGATTGGTCTTTATTGGCTAATGGAAATTCTGAAACAAAATCTTCGTTATTCACCTTCAGCTTATTTGTAGAAATAAATACACTTAATCTTACTTTGGTAAGTTTCCTCTTTCAGTAATGGAAATGTTTCAGTCATGTAAAATTCCATTTTATGAGGATAGATTTGGAAAACATTTTATTTCTATTCAAAAGCATGAGATACAATGATGTTCATTACATGGGTAGCAATTGGAAAGTAGATGGTAACATTGTATTCAAAACCAAGAAATCCAATTCTGAATTTTCTCAATGCAGAAAGAAACAAGTTATCTGCTGTTGTGCCACCAGACCAGACAGTGTCAGACACAAGGAGATGAAGTAATGCACCTTACTGTTGGAAGGAAGAAAGAATCTTGGAAATCCTAGTTAAAGATGTAGTCACCCCTCATGCAGGTATGCCCATTTTGTGCCTTCAGCGCTAATTCACAAGTCCGGGTTGTTGTGACTTCTGTTAGATTTGGTAAGAAGGATTTTATAGTTACCCTTAAGGAGAACAGTTACTCTTAAAGACATGAACATCTGTGCAGTTGTAAGAATACATTCTTAAAGGATATAGATATATCTTAAAGAACGTAGATACACCTTAAAGAATACAGATGTTGTGCAACATTTTGTAAACTAGAATTACTTGTCTGATTTTATTACTTGTTCACTTAGATGCTTGCATTTTTAGAAAAATGGTGCAAGCATTATGTTTCCTAAGGTGTCTGGTTGACAGTCAGAATCACTGTCATCAATCCTCAGCCATTGGATTGAAGAATACTTTTATTTCAAATCTGGACAATCAAACAATTTTTATTTTTTAAGGAGCATTGCCTAATAATTTCCAGGCAGGAAGGTCTTAGTCCATCATCATATCTTCTCCCCCCCCCCCCCCTTTT
>JAOTQQ010000071.1:256511-291629 GCA_026546715.1 Gallinago undulata | reverse complement strand
GTCATATCTTCTCCCCCCCCCCCCCCCTTTTTTTTTATTTAATTTATCCGTACTTGTATAATCTGGTATTCTTAAACCCTTCAGGCAAACTCCTTGACTTCCTCTGTCTGGCAGTCGGGTTTTAGCTATGGATTGTTTCTTAAGATGTTTATGCTGTCACACATATCCTATCTGTTTCTGCTGGAAAAACACTTTTATAGAAAATCCTGTTTGCTGGTTGTCTTAATGGTTTTAAATGTGCTTGCACCATTCATTTAGTCTGGAAAAAACTTTACATGTGAGTATTCTGTATTGCTTTGGGGAAAATCAAAGCTGAAGCTTAGCAAGTCAAACATCTTTTATGAATGGTACTTTTTTTGTATGGGTAGGAAGCTCGTTCCCTTAAAATAATCAAAAACCCTGAAGTTGAAGATGCCTCTCTTCGGGGAATTTTGCATGGGTTTTTCTCCAGATGAACTTTTAAATCATCTCCTGAATCTTATTTGCAGCTTATTTCAAGTTTCAATTCTTCCCATATTTTGAGGTTGCTTTTTTTAAAGACTTCTAAATAGGCTTAATCTACTCCTAGCATCAGATATTACTGGTTTTGGAAGTCAGTGCTTGTTTCCATTGTGTAACACTGGTAGGGCCACTGGTGAGTCATTGGGTAAAGAACACCAGAATGTCCCAATGAGGAAAACCAAATGCAGAAAAAATTGTGGAGATCCACCAGCTCTGTAATGCTTATAATCTGAACTACACTTTGCATTAGAACTTGTTCTACCTGTATTAATTATGCATAGTACTAGTCACAAACAGGGTGCTTTCTAGCATGAAAGTTGTGCGTAAAATAACAGACAAAGAGGACTTGGATCCAAAGGACATGGTCTGAAACAGATCACGAGTGGAATTTTGCGTGAAGCTTGAGAGGATTTTCCTGTCTATCTCAGGAAAATGAGAGAGCTTGATGTAAAGTAATTCTCAAAGGACAGTGCACTGAGTAAGGGCGGGCTGTTCCCACCCTGAGAAGCACCCATGGTCTGTGCATTCAGCCCTGCTGGCTCACTCCAGCTTGGGATGGGTAAATGTGTTATCACATACCACTCTCCAGTCTCACAAGGCCTGGGAATTTGGAATTCCTCGTTCCTCCTGCCCTGGGAGCGGTACCTGGGCTGCCCACCTGGGCTCACCAGGCCTGCTCTGCTTGTGGAGACATTTATTGTAGTTATGCTGATAACAGGGGAGGCCCCCACCATCCCTTCCTCCTCCCCACCCGTTCTTAAACACCTCCGCAGGGGGACAGAGCTGGCACCCCTCAGTACGTGTGGCAGCCAAGTGACAGGCTGGGCTTGCTTGTGACACAGGCTGGAAGGGTTGGACCAGGTGCTCTTGTCGATCCACCAGGAAGCATCTGAGATGCCATTGCGTATCTCCACATGAGCTGGTGCAGATCCTGCTGCTGTCTAGTCAGCAGGGCACAAATCTGGGCTTAATAAATAAGGAACCATAAATTTAGACAGGAGCAGGAACCGGCAACTAATGATTGTAAGTTTTAGTGCCCTCTCAGCTTTTCATGCAACCATTTTGCAATCATGAATCATGCAATCATGATTCTATGATTCTATGATTTGCAAAGCCAAGCCGTAACTCAGATCGCACAATCCAGATCTTAAAAGTTCTGTTTGCTTAAACTAATAATTTTTAACCAGAGCAATTCCATTGATGAAGCTCACACTCTGGTCCCACAAACAGTGGCATTGGCACAGCTGCAGTGTTAATAGAGTGTGCCCCACGGTTGGTGTGGATGAAGGCAGCCTGCTGAATAGTTATTTTGTCAGTAGGGGCAACGTCCCAACATAATTCTAACCTTATGCTGAACCACAGGTTCTCC
Source organism: Gallinago undulata (assembly GCA_026546715.1). Taxonomy (NCBI): domain Eukaryota; kingdom Metazoa; phylum Chordata; class Aves; order Charadriiformes; family Scolopacidae; genus Gallinago; species Gallinago undulata. The sequence goes on along the minus strand of JAOTQQ010000071.1, from coordinate 289,759 downwards.
CATCAATTTCACTTTCTGATCCTCATGCTCAGTCCTTCTCAAACTGTGCCTACAGCTGGACGTCCACCCTTGTTAATGGCTGGTCTGTGCAATACTCAGTCATCTCATGGTAATAAATTGATCGAGATCAAATATGAGCGTGTAACTGCATTCCTGCCAAGATTAGCCAGCTGTGGTTAGTGTTCAGACCAAGTGTTATCCTGGCCTCAGACCAGCAGCACAAAGACAGACTCTGATGTCAGATCATTAGGAGTAAACCCACTCTCCTGTCCTTGTTTTGGGAGGGTTTTGGGTTTTTAAATAACTTTGTACTGGAGGGTTGAATTTGTGCCATGTCACCACCCAGAAACCAAATGTATTGTATCACGGCATGGCAGTTGTACCGGGGAGAGTATGCTGTCAGCTTCTCCTACAGGGTAGTTTTGAATATGTAGCTCCTGTTGAGTCCAAGTGAAAAGGGAAGGTGACCCTTTGTTAAAAGGTGATGTGTAATATTTTAAATTTTTACTGTCTCTAACCAAGAAAGGTCCCTGTTTTCTAACTGCTGCAGTTAGAAAGAAACACACGGGTGCCGAGGCAGAAAAACACTTAATCCTTTCCGTCTCATGGCTGTACAAGCTATTTTATTCCTTTCATATCCTCGTGGATGTAAGAATAATCCTATATGCTTCTAGACTGAAACAAAAAGGTTTTGGTGTTTTCTTACCATAACTGAAGTGTACTTTCAATTTAAAAAGCAGACCTTCACCTTAATTGTCTTTCTCCAGCTGTATTTCTTTCTTAGAGAAACTGTCTCTAAGTACAAGAAGATGTTAAGCAAGGGAGAGTCAAAGTTAAAACTTGGCAAGTGCTAGAACAAAGAATTTTTTCAAGGAAATGGAGGAGACAGGTCAAATTAATTCCTTATGTAACTCCTTTTACCTCAGTGCAGTTACATGAGGGATGAATTTGGTGCCTTATACCTCTGTGGTCAGAAAAGGATTTCTGTGATCTCAATCAGCACAGTATAAAGTAATCATTCTTAAGAAACAAAATTGTAATTTAAGTCTAATAGAACTGCCCTTGTTATTTTTAGTCTATTAATGTCATTGTGAAAGAACAATAGGTCTACAGAACAACAACAAAACTGGCTTCATAAAAAGATTAGTACATGATGATTTACAGCTTACATCCTTAGTAACCATTTCTTGTGGGAAAGAGGAATTCATGACAGACTGCTAAAATGGGCAGTGACATCAGGGACAGCTTCTTTTTCTCGTGAGTTCCAAGATCTTTTCTCTGGTTTGCTGCATGGCAACTTTAACTTTTTTCCTCCAGTCTCATTAATGTCCCCTGCCTGTCTCTAATTCAGTTCTCCTTCCCTTCAGGTTTCTTTGGGTTCTGCTGCGTGTGCAGGGATCTCTCTGGCTTCTCCTCACTGCTGAGTTTTCCAGGTTCTTCTGCTAAGGCAGAAATATTCAATCTTTTGGGACAGATAAAGGAAAGATGTTTGGCCTCCACCATGATTTCCTTTTGGATTTAAATTTTGATATGCTTAAATTTGAGATGCTCTAAAATAAGGCATTTTTACTGAGAACTCAGCCTCCGTGTGTCAATCTTTAGTGCTCAAATGTAGCTCTACCCAGAGATTATCTCAATTTTAAAACCTTATGAAACATCAGCCCCTGCCTCCCCACCCCACTCCCAAATTCAGGAAATACTTTTAATATCAATATATTAAGATCTTTTAATACTGTAATATAAAAGCATCCATAAAGTATATTAATGCAATAAAACGGAAGTCAACAGTCTGTCTTTTTTATCCTTACTAACTTGCAACTATTAGGTTTAATAAAGAGGAAAGGATCTGTGTATACATGCATATAAAAGATGTGAAGATACAAAGGCATTTATTGAAAACAGACAAAACCAGGAAGATGATAAAATACCAGAAGGAAGTGGCCTCAGATATAAAAACTTTTGCTTTGTGTAACAAAATTTATCACTAAAAGCTAAGGTTGGCGAATTGCCATGCTTCAGATAAAACAGGCAGCAAACGTAATGTAAAAAAAATTTGACTTAGTTTTTCAAATGCATCTATAGTACTTTGTACACTAATGTCTTACAAAGTCACTCAAACATTTTTTGCTTCCTTTTTTTTATGTGTACCTTTAAAAGTTTAATTTTATTTTCAAATACCAGAAATCTCAGTTGTACCGAAGCAAGCTCTCCTCTGAGGGTGTCTGCATCAGACATCCCAAATTAAACAAAGGTGGTGGAGATGTGTTTTGGAAGCAAATCTTTTGCTTTCAACATAGCAGAACCACTAAAGCATGTTTTATAGCAAAATGATTCACTTTTAAAATAACTACTGCACAAAGCTACTGAAGTAAACGTGTACTCCCGACAGTTTCACACTGGATAAAGAATATTTTGTTTAAATGGTGTATTTCTCCATTTCCTTATGTTTGTGGGAAAGAATTGAAAGCTTTAGAAAATAACAGTACATTTCTACCTGAGAGACTTTTCACATAAAAGCTTCTGAAATCTGCTGTTGACTGAGACACTTCAAAAGCCTGAGAATCCGGGATGTTTAGCTGTTATTGTGCCAGCTGAGAACAACTGAGCCCTTTTCTGCAGGGACGTGTTCTCCTCTGCCTGGGAAGGCTGCTCTGCTATTCCTGCTGGAATTCCAGCAGAGGATGGGTAATGAGCACAGCTAAATTCTCATGACTAACAAAATCTTCCCTTGCTCTTTGTTCCCATCTGTGAGGCTTTTCCAGAACTCAGCGTGGATGGAAGGCTCCAAACCTGAAAAACAAGATGGCAGATAACTAAAATTAAAACAAACAGATAATTTTTTCCAACACCTTCATCACATTTGCAAGATAAATAGACTGTTATCTGAGAACTATTTATATTCTTAAATGAGGATTCATTCACTCACAGTGAAAACCTTGTTTAACTTGTTGACAAGAACGGTTATCTCCTTCATAGGATTAAATCATTCAATGGAGTATTTTTAGACATTTCTTATATTTGAATCTTCGGCATCCTGACTGTTTCTATGGAATTTCCAGATTTACTCTTTATAAAGAGCAGTAGCCTGGCAGTTCTTTTTCTAGCTGCTGCTTTTTACCGAAATGGTCTGGATTTTCTGTATAATTCGTACCAAGCTCTCCTTTCTATAAATGTTGTCTTTCATTCTGTTGTAGTAAAGTTGATATATAGGTAGAGAGATAAAGTCTTCTTTATCTTCTTCAGCTAAAATAATGAAAGGCTGACTTGAAACTATTACAAAGGAGATAATATGGTTTTTATTAGATTCTGAAACTGCAAGTAATGGCAGATGAATGCAGATAGAGCAGTCTTCTCAGAAATCTAAACTGCTTATTATACCTGATATTATTCCAGAACGCTGACCATAGGCAATAGGAATGAGGAGAGCAGTGTCTTTATCACACTGGGATTTTGGAAGGTCCATATTCATTCCAGAATAATGCAACAGAAAAGAAAGGTCGGTTTTACCAGGCTTAGGGTAGCTCTGAGGGGTGTGTTCCAGTCTTTGCTACTGGACTTTTTATCATTTATGGAAAGCACTTGAGCAGGAATTTATTCTTGAGCTAAACAAGGAAAGATACTTATGCATCTGTATGTTTATATGTAAATATTAGTATCTGGTTATTTACATGCAGTCAGAAAAGTACAGTTTCATATTTTATGGTAATTAAATGGTCTTTTATCTCTAGATCACAAGATTAGAGGTATGCTGGGAGTATGATGAGCAAAAGGCTCTGTGAAGGCTGCTGCAAAGCTGTTATGGACATACTACATTGGTTTCAGCCAGTTTTGCACAGAGGCACCTCACTCACCTTCAATAAGTGGTTAAATAACGGGAACTCTTTTTTTTTTGTTTCCTCACGGAGCCCATTAGCTAAAGTTTAGCTGCAGACCCCACCTCTGAGTTTGGAATCTGCTTCATTAAAATAATTTCTCCTGCCTACCATAAACAATTGTTTAACACTTCTGTAGTACTTCTTTAATAAAGCCACCAGTAATAACAGCAAGCTAAAAAAAAGTCATATAAAATTCTCCCTGAATTGTTGAATTACTTACAGCTAGTTGGGGTGTCTTCTGTTGGAAGTGGAAATTGCAATTACCACTCTGCCAACCTGCGTGTCAGTTGCAGCATCCCTTAGAGTAACTGGGAGAAACTGACTCTGGATTCTTTCTTATAATACCATGGAATTATTACAACATAACAGTGTTTGTCAGATTAATTTGAAAGCAGAATCCGTTGTGATTTAAACTGTGAAAAGAAAATGAGCTCTGAAAATACTTTTTCATAGACATTTATTCTAACAGCCTAATTTCTTGTAAGAACTTTCTAACATAATTTAGTGTTACTTCATTAACTCACCATTTCAAGAAGATCGTTCAATATATTTTCTTGATTATTAGTAGTAGACAAAAATATTAAACTTCTTTTTCTTTAATTACACCACAACATCAGGCAGCTGAATTTAAACAAAGCAACGCAAGAGCCAGCATATTGCAGGTGAACAGTATATAGTTGAGAAAAACAAAAATTAAAATGACGGGGCTTCAGTGGAGCCAACAAGCTGGACACCAGTGCTGATCTCCTGTGATGGGATTACAGGATTGAGGCTGGTATTTGTCCGACTAAAGCCACTTTAAGTTACTTAAACAGATAAAGCTTATTATCACATTTCTTCTTTATTGGTTACACTTTCTGAAATGCAAAATCAAACTCAACCCAAAACCTCGCTTCTTTCTCCACGTTTTTAAAGGCCTACAACACTTCTGTGTTATCCTAAGGTGTATGTAGGAAGGGCAACAGAAATAACTCTGAAGGGAAATACTGTTCCTTTTCCATAAAATAAATGTAAAATACTTTTGCTTTTTTATTTTCTCTGAGCCTGTTTCCAGTCCTTATTTAACCCCACCTGCTCCCTGGGATCTGTGTTCCTGTTATAAAGGGAAATACTTGTATTGCGTCTTGTCCCAAGTTGTAATTCACATCTTGTCATCCCATGTTTCCGGCAAAGTGACCTATTGAAATCAAACCAAGAATATTTTCAAAGAATTTTTTTTTTCTTGGTGGGTCTTTCCCCCCCTGGAGTTTATCCAGGTTTGTCTGTGGGGCTGAGGGGAGTCACCTCGCGTGGGTGGTTACCTGTCACGGCTGGGGGGCAGAATGCGGCACCTTCCCTGGCCGATCAGCTGCTGGGCTTAGCAGTACAGACCAGTAACGAGTACTTACCTGAGGTGTCTTCACTGATAAAAGCATTCTTTTGTAGTAACTGTAGTAACAATATACAAAATGGAATCAAGCCTTTGGACAGTGCTATTTCAACGGGGGTCTTCAGAAAAACCACTTCCTATGGGAGGAAAGAGAAACTGTTCAATAGCCCCTTCAGAAGAGCTACAATGCCTTACAGATACTTTATGAAAATATATTAGAATTAACTGCAAATTGAGCAAGTAGCCAAGAAGCTTGAATCGACCAAAACATGCAGTGATGAAAGTCTCCAAGGACTTGTGGCTTGCTGGCACTGGCAAGTAGCTCAGCTAAATAGAAATCAGAAGGTGCAGTTACCAACTGCAAATGAGTGATTGTAATCGAGAAAGAAAATGCGAGGAAGAGCTCTGAAAATCATGTTTGACAGTGACAACACAGACCAGAGAGCTTTTTTTTTAACCAGCAGGTTGTGGGGAACTCCCGCCGTACAGCACCGGGGAGGAGGGGGAACCGCTGCAGTCTGCGCAGATGCTCTCACTCGGAAAGCAGCCGGAGGGAACAGGAGATGAAAGAAGGCTGTCCAACTTTGAAAAAGGTTAACATTTACTGGCTGTCTTGACAAGTAAATCCAGTTTTTGTAGTAGTTTCTGGTTTTCAGCCTGACAGAAGATTCGGCATCTACACACCTGACCTAAAGGAACAGACACCTGAAGGTGCACAGGCAAGGCCTTACATCAGTGCTCGACAGTATCATAAATACATTATTGGGTTTTCTTAATCTTAATGCTTTTATATGGCAGGAGGGGAGCAAGGCCCAGATGCTGGGAATGCTGTAAGTGCTGCAGCCATGGAGTGAGCCGTCCGTGCCCGCAGGCAGGGTGCGGTATTGGAACGCCAGGCTGAGGTCTGGGAGGAAACAGGAAACCTCTGCTGTAGAAAAGGGTTTTTTTTAAACGAAGCTAGACAGGATTACTGAGCTCAGGAGGGTGATTTGTGAGTAACTCCCAGCTAAAGTGACTAAGGGCTGCAGCCACTAGCCCCCCAACAAGAGCATGGAAAACACCCTGCTCGTCGTTAGGGTGGGCTTTTTGTTCAGGGAGCGTGAGGTGAGCATTGACTCGTATGTTGGTTTTGGTCCTTTGCCCTTGTGGATACTTTTAGTAATGCATAATACTTGAAAGAACTCCAAAATGTGTTTGGTTTTTTTTTTTCTCTTTTCCTTGAACTATGAGGTTAAAGATAAATAAAGAAGTATTTTGATATGGCTAGAAAATACCTGTGATAACAAACAGACACAATAGCACTTCCTAACACTCTGGAGACTCGTAATGTGCATTTTACAGCACACCACAGTTCTTGGTAATGAGACCCCCATCTGATATTTTCTTTTTTAATGGAAGGTAAAGCGCTCCTTCGCTTTTAAAAAATCAGCTCCTTAAGAAACGTGCATATCTTCAGTAGAAGCTTTGGTATTTGTTTCTGGTTTGAGGTTTTGTTTCTTTGATGCTAAGCTGCTACGATACCTGCCAGAAACACATCGATGGGGTGAATGTTACGATGGGTCTAAGTTGCCAAAAGGTACCTCCACAAAGGGATTTGCACAGAGGAAAGCTGGGCTCCAGCACAGATGAGCTGCTCTCACAGAATTCCGTAGTACAAGACAAACAAAGAAACGGACAACCACAAAGTTATAGGGGTCTGACTTCAGAGTCCTTCAGATCCCAACAGGGAGAGGTTTGGACACATGTGGTGTCACGTCTGTTCCCGAGTTGATTTGCAGAAAGATCTGAGTTCCTTGAAGTTCTCCAGGTACTGCAGGTATGATGCTCATAGATAGATAGAATTATAAATGAAATTACCGCTAAACCACCTGACAGGGATGACAACTTGAGAAATTAAGGGCAGACGACCCTGCTGTCACATTGGGTGGCTGGAAGATGCTGGGCAGCCAAAGAAGTGAGAAACGATGACCAGAGCATACCGTGAGAACTGCCGGAGCCAAGAGGAATCCAGGGGCATGCTGGTGGCACTTCCTCTACAGCCCATGTCCCACCCTGTGCTGAAACTTCACGGTCCTTGGGAGATCAGTACATTCATTTCCTGCTTACCCTTTTTTTCTGTTAAATGCATGTTTTGAGAGAAAAGATGCTCTCGGCATTCGTCATCATCAAGAGAAACAGTGAGTGTTAATTTTGTACTCGAGGTATCAGCCTTTTCTTCGGGGTTGTTAATACTGTTGCTTTTCAGAATAAATACAGCACATTACAATACCTTTTGAGGAAAAATGCTATCACTTGCAGCATCAAGGGACCCTGAGATCAAACAAAAACTGTAATTATGCCTTTTGAGTCTGGAATCAAAGAGTCACCTGATAGCAACTTCCAGATGAGAGATCTGAAGAGTGAGGGGTTTCTGGTTTGTTTTTTTTTTTACTATTTTTTTTAAATGCTCAACATTAAGCAGAAGACACATATTTATTCCACTCCTTTAATGTATTTTATTCAGCAAAACCAGGAGGTTTGGTGTATCTGTTAATGCTTGGGTAACTTTAATCCTGAGGAGGAACATCCAGCAGCGTCACTCCAACTGATGCAGGGGAGTTCCCGCAGCCCTTCTACAGACTCAGCCCAGGTTTGCCTTCTCTTCCCCTTCCCAAAGGGATGGTGGTGCGAAATCGGAGCTGGTCTGTGAGGAAAGAGCTCTTGGTTACATTGACAGTAACTGGTTTGTTAAGGTGTGTCGCTAAAAGAATTAAAGCGTGTAAAATAATGCCTGCAAAGGAACACTGGGCCAATGTGGCCGAGGCAACCCAGAACTTGGACACCGACTCCTCTTCTCACATGGGTTTTAAATTCATTTGGTATTCAGTAAACTGACATCCCAAACTGTGCCTCTGAAACAGCCACTCGCCATCTGACTCAGCCTTGTCAGAAACACAGTCTCTTTAAATACCTCTCTACAATTTATACAGTGAAAAACTGGAATGAGAACTCAAACCCAACCCTTTTGCTGAGCGTGGACAAAAGATCATTTTTTTAAAAAGATTTTTATTTTTTTAAATAGCTTGATAAAGCCTATTCAGAGTTCAATTGTAAACAGTTAAAATCCATTACCGCTGTATATTGATTTTGTATATTAACCTGGGTGCAGTGACAGTCCATAACACAAGTCACAGTCAGCATATTTATCAACTGAAATGCACTGTACTATGGAAGCGATTTGAAAGAGCAATGTGTAACTCCCTCCTGTGGAGTAAGCGAGCAGCATCACAACCAGCAGCTTCTGCAGGCTCAGGCAGCACTCCCCATTATCCAAAAATCTGAATTCTCCTCATTAGGACAACAGGCTTCAAGTTTACCATGGAAACTCCTCTCACAAGTTAAAAAGTGTTACAATAAGTTTCTAAAATACATACAAAGTTGTAAACATCTTTCCCTGGAAAAAACAAAAATGGTTTGTGCCAGCCTTTTCCACTGCCCACCTTGCAATTAAAAAAAAAATTAGGGCCAAAGACCCAGGCTGTAGAGTACAACCGTTCTGTGTGGGAAACATCACCCTTCCCTGGGTGTGAGCACTTACAGTCTGTGTCAGTCCCCGCAGGGAGCAGGAAAGTTCAGGGACACCCATCAGCTTCAGGTGACAAATCAGGCACCAGGCATTACACGTATCTGCTTTTAAGAACAAAAGCTTACATTTTTATAGATGACTATAGGAACAATTGACTACAACCAGAAAATTAAAGAACACCAATACTTTTACAAGTCTAAATTGGAACCATTTTTGCTATCGGATTTATATGGATCTTCCACAAAGGAGGAAGAAAAGAGATTTGCAAACCAGACTATAAAAATATTGAGATCACAAAAATAAACTGGATCTTTTCAAGGCAAATTTTATTTCTGGGGTTCCTCGGGCCATTTTCTAAAATGCTTCAGCTTTGAAACTGATTTCATCCATGGAATGCAATAATGAAATAACCACCTACTTGGTCCAAATCTTGTATCACCAATTCCCCAAAGACTCCCGTAACTGAGATTCTGGAATGATCCACGGGATAATGACAAGGGATTTACTTAGTGCGTGTTCCAGCAGCTCCACACTATTCCTGTTCTCACCCCATCTGCAGGCTGGTGTCTGTCTCCTTGTACTCAAGTGTGTAAGCTAATCATCAATATTAACAATTTCATAGGCAACAAGCTGTTTATTCCAAAGTTCCATCGAATGCAGCTCCTCCCTGCAGATTAGAGGCTTTTAGTCTGAGATATCAAAAAGGGGATTCGCCACAAATATCTTTTAAAAAATCCTAAGAAGTTTTTTGCCCAATTACTGACTGCGCATCACAGAAACAAGCATCAGAACACATTTTATTCCATGCACTCTTAGAAAAAGAAGGTTTCAAAATATTAAGAATATTCATGTGAATCTTTCAGAGAGTTATGCTAATGACTTGGGAGCCTCAAGAGCAGTGAAGCAACTGTAACTGCTTCTCAAGCTCTGCCCTCGATGCACGGGATACACCCCATGTTCTGGCTGCGGTTCCCAGCTGACAGAGGTACCACAGGTTTGAATTCTCTGTCAGATACACCACTTGTCTCACAGCCCCGTGATGGACTATGGACACGCACAGCGCTGCATGGCTCCGACAATTTGTTATGCATAATTAAATACAGGGGAGCATCACCACATGCTGATGCTGAGCAGTGACGGGGAGGGAAGACAAGGAACATACAGACAAGATCGGGCCACAAATCCAAAAGGAACAACTTGAGCAGAGATAAAACATCAGGAGAGTAGGTACACACTTGCCTCATCCACAATTACAGTGTGTCTATCTGTAAGGAGGGACAAGGGAGGAGAAAAGGAGAAAAAAACCAAACTTTGGCAAAGTTGAAGAAAATGCAGTCTTTACAGTCCTGAAAAAGCCAACAAAACATACCCCAATAAACCCAAACAAAACAAAAAGCCCTAACAACCCAACACTGAAAAAGCAAAAGGCCGAAAACTGCCCTGGTGCAGGCGGGTGCCCGCAGGTGACCTCGCGGTGGCAGCAGGTAACGCCAGGCGGGAGGGACCACACGCACCCGGTGTCAGGAGCGTTTGCACAAGTGCCCCAACACCGCACCCAGGCACGACACTCGCTGCACGCGCAGCTAAAAGTGTATTTTCTTTTTCAGAGCAGTACACCATAGAGTAAACTTCCACTGCAGTGTACATTTATGGGAAACCACTAGGCAGTTCTCTAAATATTGAGTGTTTTATTACTTACTTTGTTTTCTAATGGCAGAAACAGAACTCTTTGCTATCTGGTGCAGGAGGGACCTGACAACGATCCATGACATTTTAGAAAGTGTGAGTTGTTCAGCAGAACCCTGACATTTTGCTCAGAAATCCCTCTTTCCAACAGCAACAGAACAGCAAGAGGAGAGAGGAACTGGAAATAAGGCAGCAACTCCCGGTTCAGAATAAAGGTCCCTTACCCTACTGAAAATGTTATTCTTCTGCACCATGATAATCCTCCATTTCAGCCCAAACAGGACATTTACGCAGAGAAGGAGTTTCCACTTCTGACTTACTGAAGCATGGAACTCCACATGAGCTGGATCTGGACAGAGACACCTTCCCTCTTTGAGGCAAGTCGAGAGAAGAGTGGCCCGAGCCAGGCAGCATTTGGTTTCTGTGGTTTCTCAGGATGGCTGTCCCCTGCCTCACCACTCCCCCCACCCAGCAGAAGCCACAGGAGCATGGTCCCCGCCAGCCCCACATTTCCATCGGTGCCAGAACAGCGCGTTCAGCTTACAGCCTCCACACGCCTAAAGTGCAGTGCATTACGTGAGATCTGAACACACCAAGCTATCCTTTATTTCAATTTCAGAAGGAATGTTCAAGTTAAAAAGTTACCTTTCAGGTTTTAAGCAACAAAATCCAAGGCAAAGTACATAAACTATCTTAAAATGGATTAAATCCACTCACTTAAGACATATTCTTTATATCTTATGTTCAATATACATATAATACATAAAAAACTTCCATCATTTCACTTAGCTGTATTGTATATTTAAAGCGATGCTGTAGCAAGTGACTGAAGGCCACTCACTCACAGCAAGTTTTGCTTAGAGCAGGGCTGTGATACAGAAGCGTCCTGAGAGCCCCCTGCCCAGGCTTCTCGCCAACAGCCAGCCCTGGGCACCGTGCTGCACACAGGGTTCACTTCCAGTTTACAGGGGGTTTCTCTCGTGTTTCCTTTTCTGCCCTCTTTTTTTTTTCCCCTCCCTTTAAAATCACCACAAAGAACAGATGCGTTAAGAACCGGACTAATGTGCTGATGCCTGTAGCTGCTCCTGCCTGTTACCCTGGCAGTGGCACCTACGAGGTGGTGCTGTAGGTGACTGTGGTTCCCCAAGGACAGCAGAGACCCTCCAGTCGCACAGAGCGTGGGGACCACGCTGCCCACCGGCTCGTCACCTGGGAAGGCCAAGCACTCGGGTGTGGATGCAGGACTGGCTTTATGTGCAGCTCACCCCACAGGAAAGGAGTGTTTCTTTACCCACGGAGCTCGTTACAGCCAGCAAGATGCAGTTGCACAATGTTTTCTTTAGCACTGAAGCCAACTGAAACAGGCTCCAGCCCCTCCCCACCTTCATTCCTCTACCCTCAGCTCTCCCAAGTGTTTTTTGGTTCAAGCTGTATGCAATCACCACAACTCAAATAAAGCATGGACTTTAGGAGAAGTGTCCTGGTTTCTGGCATTTTGGGGTTTCAGATCCCCATCACTTCAGCAACCTTGACCCCCAAACACTCCTGTTAACACCACTATGAGGGGGTGCAAAAAGCAGCAGTGGAGATGGGAGAGAATAGTAGGAATGGTTTAAGAGGAAGCTGTCGGTGTCAAAATAATTACTTACAACATGTAAACCATTATAATTATAAGGGTTTTGATAATTTTGCGACAGGTAATCAGACGGTCAAAAGTCTGGAAATTAAACAATAAAAGTACACACCAGGGGAAAAAAGTTATTTTCTAAGTTAAAGTAAATAGCTTTTTATCTCTTCTAACATCCATAAGAAATAGTTAACCACTGGGGACAATAAAAACGTAACATATCATTTAACATAAGAAGTAGTGTATCTTACTTTCAGCACTCAAAGTTTAAAAATTCCAACATTTCTCCCCATAACACTGATAACCAGCACCTCATTGTCATAATCCAGGACTTCTCTACACACGTGTGCTGTAACACCCAAATTGACACCACATTAGAACCTCGACCAGCTTCCCAGCCAAGTTTACTTCAAACTAAATGCAACTGTGAAACAAGCTGGCAACCAAAAAGGGTACTCGCTGCGTGAACCACGGGCACGACTTCACTCCACCGTAAGGGCGAAGCTGCAAAGGCATCCCACCGACCTCCCCACTGGTTCCTCGCCCTCCAGCGCAGCCACAGCAACCCCCTCCTTGGGAATTCTGGACACCAAGTTCGAGCTCTGACCTACTGCACGATGAGCTTCTCCACCTGAATGCTCAGGGGAGCACCTTCCTGCAAATCTCTGCTGGCAGCAGCTCTGCCCATTCCAGGGTGTGTGCTCCACTCGCTGCCAAACCCCGGTGCCGCCAGTCTGTCCCGAAGCCAAAGTCAACAGGCCAGGAAACGTTTACTATGCTTCAGCGATAACAATCACTTTTTCAAGGAAAGATAACATTCTTTTAGAAAATTGTTTCTAGTGTCTATTGTAGCACAATAAAGCTCACGAGACATTCGTTAAATTAGAGTAGTGCCATCCTGGAAAAGGACCACTGCTGAGAATCCCGCTGTACTGGAGAGCACTCTCCCAACAGCTTTCCAGTTCCAAGCGTTTTAAGGACTGACACTCTAGTTACTGTTGGATTTGGAGGAGGAACTCAATGCTACGAGAAACAGTGTCACTGGAAATGGCTGTAAACAACAGGCAGGACACACAGATAATACAAACCCAAGGAGAACAAAGGACCTGTACTGAACAATCACACCGAGCTCTAGTCTAGTGCTAATGGCAAACCTGCACAAGTCCCAAAGAGTGTTGAGATTAAGAAATTCTTTCCACTCAGATGCAGATATTCCTTGCAAAAAAAAAGTCCCTATTATTCCAACAGCCAGTTTTACTAGCAATTACACAAGCATAATTTTTACTTTAGCTGTCTACTCTCTAAAACCTGAACTGTAACCTTGTCTCTCTTATGTAGTCAATTAGGTTTCTATTAATGTTAAAAATAGTAATAATTAAAATCTTAGTAATCTTTTACCTTCATTACTGCATACCAAAGACCTGCTAGTGCAAAAGCTAGAAGAGAAATTACTAGCTGTATGATGTGAAAACTATTAGTCACATATTGTACATTTGAAAGCATTTTCCTGTATCCACATGTTTGCTCTGAAGACACAAGGTTTAAGCAACAGAGAAAAAAACATGGTTTCTGGTTTAAGAGTCCCAAAACATATTCATGCAGGGAGGCAACAGGAACAAAATAGAGATCAGGAAGTCCACCAAGCGCCAGCTCTTTAAGAAATGCAAGCTGCAATTCATTCTCTTTGCTGCTGCCCATTTCTAATTCCAGAAATGTCAGTTTTTTATTGTACCACAAATTTCCCAGCCAGAAGTGTGCAAAAGATACAAAGTTGTCTCCTGGACAGTGCAAGCCAAAGTCTCCAGTGAAACTACAGGCTTCCTCCAGCCAGGCCATGACTGAAATACTGTAACTGCAAGGAGAAACCCCATCAAGACTGTCTCTCCCAGAAGAAAAATGCAGATGAAATGAATCCTTCCACAGAGCAGCTGCACTCGAGTTCTTCCCTGCTGATTCACTCACACTCAGAGCCATTTCCTTGCCAGCAGAAGGCAGAGGTATAGGATTAAAGAGAGAACAATTCCTGGTGTTAAAATAAAAGAATTCCTTTTGTAAACTGCTACTATAATTTTGAGAATTGTTCAACAGGGAATGTGTGCGTGTCAGGTGAGCTGCTGCCTTGTGACAATCTGAGCCACTGTCACGTACTTGTTTCTGGTTTAAATCTTCTCTCTTCATAGTCCTGGAGAAGAGGAGCACGGCCTTGCTGCTTCCCCACAGGCTGAGTCTGCAGAGTGTGACTGACCCCAATTGCAGCACATAAGGCAAGCAGCACACCACTCACAACTCAGTGGATCTCAATATGGACCTAAAGAGAAAGAATGCAGAACGTTATTATACTAATATCCTGGTTTCTTGGTGCCCAGTATACAGAAAAACAAACAAAAAATACTTAAAGAAAAGGAAGAACCCAACTGTAAGCAGTAACAGTGGTCCGAACAGACAAGGCTCCCTGAGCACATCCGAATGGGTAGGAAATACACCCAAATATAAACTTCCTTCTCTAGTTTCAGTTTAATCTGCTACAAACTCTCCTTTGGTAACAGCTGTCAAAGTGAGTCAGCAAGCGAGCACCTGGAGGGATCCGCAGGGTAACAGCATGCCTTTCCCTACCCAATATAAATGTGGGCTGTAACTGATCACAGGCTCAATGTTACCTCAAACACTAAAGCAATGCCCTGTACACAGGCATGTCTGAAATCAGACACGCGCCACTGGAAACCTGCAGCGCAGGGCACGGGGCCTCCCAAAGGGGACTGGCCGCCCTGGCACAGGCAGAGGGCACCGTCTGTCCCGTGGCCGAGGCTGTGACAGGAGAGCCATTGTGTACCAACACTGATAACAAGCAAAGGCAAAGCACTTTTAGCTACCAAGGTTACTGAGCCACATGTACACCTTGGGCAGCATGGCTCCATTTCAAGCTTCAGAGCTGCAGGACAAGTCCCAAAAACAAAAATACAAGACACCTCTTCTCATTTCAACTTACCTTTCTCAAGTCACAAACAGCAACCGGGCTTGTCTTTCAGCACCTGGCCCCTGCCCAGATGTCAACCTCCCACCACAACCCTCTTTATGGGGAGGAGGAAAGTGTCCAGCCCGTAACTAGAGCAGACCTCCACTGTGACAGTCCCCAGCCCTCTCCCGCTGCCAGGCGAGTTCAAAGCAAAGCTCTGATTTCATCACAAAACCAACAGCACTTCAACCCTGTCAAGCAGGAGAGCTCCCAACGTCTGTGGGTCAGAGCTGTGCCAAGATGAAACAAACCCATTACGTTGGAACAGGCTCAAGGCAGGAGAGACCCAAATTAAACCTCAACTGTCATTTCATAGAATGGTTGGGTGGGAAGGGACCTTAAAGATGATCAAGTTCCAACCCCCCTGCCCTGGGCAGGGACACCTCCCACCAGACCAGGTTGCTCCAAGCCCCCTCCAACCTGCCCTTGAACCCCTCCAGGGATGGTGCAGCCACAGCTTCTCTGGGCAACCTGGGCCAGGCTCTCACCACCCTCGCACCACAGAAGTTCTTTCTGGTATCTGATGTAAATCTCTCCCAATTTAAAACCGTTACCCCTTGTCCTGTCATTTACACCCAATGACGTGATAACTTAAAACTCCCTCTGCGTTTTCCCTGCCGCAGCTGTTCTTCACTTTAAAAAAACCCAACAATCCGGTGGAGGGAACCGTTTTACCGGCCCCTTATGGGGTGAAGCGGTTGGCGGTCTGGGAGTGACCGCGGCCCGGTAACGGGGAAGGGGAGGAGGACCGGGTCCGGGAGGGCGGCACGGCCCCGCCCACAGCGGCGACAGCGGCGCGACGGGGGCCACGGACACAAGACACACACACACACACACACACACACACACTCCCCCCCCCCCTCAGGGCCCCCACCGCTCACCTGCAGCCGGACGTTGAGCATCATGGAGGCGACGATGTAGAGGTAAGGGAAGTTGATGCGGAGCTTCCAGGCCAGGTCGAAGAAGATAAGGAGGGTACGGGTCAACCCTTTACAGAAGACACCGTAAGAACGGGCGGCGGCCGACCGGGACAACCGGGCAGCCAGGGCGGACAGGCCGCTCAACGCTGCCGCCATAAACCCCAACGCGGCCCCGCCGCCGCCGCCGCCGCCGCCGCCGCCGGGGCGGGAGGAAGCCCCGGACAGCGTACGCTACGGCCTTACGTCACGCCCCGACGCCGTGCGTCGGGCTGAGGGAGAGGCTCGCGCATGCCCCTCAGGGGCCATGAGGGGCGGGGCCGGGCTGAGGCGGGAGCTCCCTCCAAAGGCCGCTTCCACCCCCTCTCAGCGGCGGGAATGGGAGGAAGAAGCCTGAGGGCTCGCCCCCTCCCCTCCCAGCCTCCCATCCCCCGGCCTCCTGAGGGAAAAAGTCCTGGGTGTGGGGTTTGGAGGAAATGCTTTCCTGGACTTTTCAAGCCAACGCTTCGGTTATATTGAATTTAAAATAACAGCGTTCAAGCGCAGGTGGCTCGTTGAGATAAATGAGCACGGTGAGGCTTGCTTTGCAGGCGGGGGGGAAGGGCCCCAAAAGATGAACAGATGACCGGCACCATTTATGAAGCCTGTGTGTTCCTTCTAGCACTAACACAGATCAGTAAGCCCACGGTCACAATTGAAGAACTGTGAACTTCGTCCTTACAACAAAAAGTCCAAGGTGAGAGGTGCTTAGAACTCTGCTGGAAACCTGGGGAGGGACTCCTGTTGCTGTAGTTCGATACCTGGTCCACATTTCCAAAAAATGAAATAGATTGTGGAAATTTTGACCTTGTTCTTCATGAAATCATAGTCACGATATATACTTGGTGAAGCACAACGCCACCTAATGAAGCTACTACCTCTGGCCAGGAAGTTATGCTACCAGTATTTGGTTTGGGAGCCTGTGTTTTCCTGCAGAGTCAGTCTCTTAAGCCTTCACAACAATAATTCAAACATCTATAATATTAGTACTGTTACCGCAAACCAGCAGATAAAACTTCCTAAGACTCAATTTAAAGTTTAGAAAGCAGGCATTCTTTATTGTGGCACCAGGTGCGCAGGGGATAGCTCCTCCTATTGTGCACACTGAATGCTGTTGTCAAATTAAATTTATACACAACAGGTATACATATTCAATGTAATTCCAAGAAAACATTAGCATATTCATTACATTTCCAAGAATTCATTTATATACTATAATAAGCTTCTGGGCATGCGTAGTTGTGCCTTCTGGTGGTCCTCATTGTGAGTAAGGATCATCTCATACCACATACATCCTTTCTTATCTTACTAAGAAAGGATCTTACTTATCTTATCTTTCTTATCTTACTAAGTCCTTGAAATCATTTGGGATAGTTGCTAAAACAGCTACATTCTTCTCTAAAAGAAGATTCTCTACAGTTTAACCATTTATAAACTACATAAAATCTGCCTTAGGTATCAGTACCTGTTAAGAAAATAAGTAATTTTCATCTGAAAACAATGGCTAGACTTTAACAATTTAATTATTTTTAAAGATTTTCAAATTCAGTTCTTTTTTTCTTCAGTGCTTCTGAAGTTTACAGCAAGTAAAACTACCTAAATATTAAAGACAAACTCCTAAAAAATAGGGTGATCGTTTTTTTCTTCAGTGTGCCACATGTGCTTCAGACTTAGACCCGTAGTACTGAGGGACATGGTTTAATGATGGTTTTTATCAGAGTTAGGTTGATGGTTGGATCATCCTAAAGGTCCCTTCCAACCCAGACAATTCTATGATTCTACGATTTCCCTCCCACCCCAGAACTGCTCTATAGAGTTCTCATTCAATCAACTGTAAAATGAAACAGGAAAATCAGTATTTTGATCTGAAATGTCTGAAAGTCACCATCCCTGAAGGTATATAAAATTCGCGTAGAGCTGGTGCTAATGGACATGGTTTAGAGGTACCTTGGCAGTGCTGGGCTAATGGCTGGACTCAATGATCTTAAAGGTCTTTTCCAACCCAAATGATTCTGTAAAATGCTATTTTATTGCCACAGAATCTGACTGGATTTCAAGCTGCAGTGTTCAGTGTTGTCTCAGCATTAAGATTATCCTACTGACGCTAACAAAGCAAAACACCACTCATTCACATCAAAAAGGTCTCAAAGAAAATGTATCTTAAAACCTACCTTCTCAGGAACTTGTCCAAAGGGTATCCTAGCAGATTCAAAACTCTTGGGATTCCTCTTCTGTCACAGACTTCTGCCAGTTCTTTAATCAAAGATGAATGATCCTCTCTGAGGCCAGCACTGATCTGTGATTTCATACCTACCACACACCTGGCTGTCTGGAGCCTACCTGTGGTATTCCAAAGAGGGAACGTTTTAAAGGACTTGTCCCGTGCGCTGTTTTCATTTTGGAGAACTTGAAATAATCGTCCTTGCTCTCCCCACTGGTTGGTTCAGAAGTATCCTCCGGGTTATTATTACAGCAAGCCATGGGGACAAAAAAAAAAAAGGCAGGTCCCTGCAGTTAGGTCTGTTGTCCATGTTATCCATCAAGTTCATGCAGAAGTTTCTGATTCCACAGTGTCCTAACTTCTGTAACTTCTGTCACAAAGTTCTCCAAAGGCACATTGCTCCTGCAAGCAGTGAGCGATATAGGCAGGAGTGGTGTGTGGTGTCCTCCCTTCTGGGTCAGCTCAGCACGTCTGGTTTGTGAAGACAGCGGCGCTGTCTTTTTTCCTCCTCATCTGAAGTTTTTGATAACCCTGCTGGTACTGGGGGCACAGGAGCCAAGATGTGTCCAGGCCCTGCACTGGAATTCCAAGGTAATTCGCATTCCCTGTCATCTCCATTCCCTTCCCCGTTCTGTGTACTGAGATCATCTCACCAGCTAAGCACAAATGTGATTTAGCCGCCACGGGACATTTAGCAGCATTCCGTGTTTAAATTGGAATGCAATGTGACACACAAAGGTTAAATCAGGAGCTAATTAACTTTTGTATGTATCAGTAGTTATCTGCCAGATTCTTATTAGTTCTGGCTCATGTTGCACATTGAAGATGAGATGTGATATTAATTTTAAAATCTTGATTAATTGTAAATTACCTTTTACACTAAAATAGGCAATATAATGAATAAATTAGGTGGTAATATCAAGTTAGCATCAGTATATTGATTTGGATCTAATTATTTAATTCAGTAGTGAGATTGATAAATCTCACTTTATTTTTCCAACGCAGAAAATATCAGATAATGCAACTGAATACTAATTTAAGAGATTCACCAGGTTTTGTCCCATCAAGATTTGGAAATCAGATAATTATTTTGATAGTAAAGCCAAACCTCAAAACCATCTCACACTTCCTCATCTTATTTTGGGTAGTCTTCCTCACAAAAATTATTTAGCAACTTATCAGCATACAGGCTTTGGGGGGGGGGAAATGTAAGTGTTCCATAGCATTTCTATTTTTATTTATGCTAAAATAAGCTATTTCGTACTTATTTATTATATTTATTCCTCTTGTAAGTTCTTCAGAATGTCTACAAATGGTTCCAGTGAGGAATAGATTCCAGAATGTATCATTACTTTTTGACAACTGTCTTATTTCTGTTATAAATGCACATTTCTGTTCCAAATGCTCACTGTGCTATATGAAAAAACATAATTTTTGGATTTGATGGAATGTGGTTTTTTGAAGCTCCCTGGTTATTGTCTGGCTCTGCACTCGCAGAGAGTTGGCTGGGGTGTGAGTCACAGCTGTGCAGCACACCAGAGGGGAGCGAGCTTCTATCTGTCCATGGGCACACTGACCATGAAGGCTTGGTCCTCCCAGGTCCCAGCTCTGTTGAGGTCCAGAAGCATTTCTGCAAACCTGGGGAAAAAGAAACACTGCATCCGTCTAGAAATCAAGTGGCCAGGCCAAAGCTCTAATAAAGCCTTTGGTCTTTATTAGAAAATGGCTGGACAGTGGAAGGCAGTAAAACTGGTAATACTGAATGGGCTTCTGTAATGGTTAAGCCTTTATTCTTTTCCTTAACGTTTTAATGCTAATTTCTGTGAAATGCTTCGTATCAAGACAGGTAGAAGTTGAGGGGAACCTGCAGCTTACACATCTCTCTACTTCAGCAATGCCTCACCTTGGGACATGATGTGATGCTTACAGTTATAAAAAGGCTCATTTCCGTATTTCTGCTGAGGGACTTACAGCAATAAAACACTGAAGTGACACAGAGGAGGCTCAGGTCCTTGTTTATAAATATACAATGATGTCTCTATTCCAGAAAGCTTGCAGCCCCCTACAGGGATTACTGTATGCAGTCCTGCTGCCTTCAACAACAGCTCGCACTGTAGTAAGCACGGTCTGTTACTGCTTGCTAAACCTGAGGGTAGACAGAAGTGAATGCAAAGCCGTATGTGGATTTTATAACTGAAATTCTTGACAGAAGAGATATTTATCAGAAGTTACCTAAACAAAATATAGGACTTGTTTCTGTTGTATATGTATACTAACATCATCTATGCTAATATCATATGAATGTGATGCATTTATTTTACAATGCTTCATTATTAATGTAGAGATTTACATACTATCATTTAATTTTTGTGCTCCTTTAATCTGTTCTCTCTGATGCAGCAAATGCTGACATTTAAATGTGGTAGTTCCTTTTTCATTGCTGGCTTTGGTTCCTCTAGCACAGACTGAGTACTATATTTGAACACCGTACATATCACATGCTGGTACAAGGTTTTTTTCAACACTCGGGAGACTAATCATGCCAGAAATGTCTGCCTGGAATATCTAGAAATTGTGGACCATTACTTGTGGATTATATTCTTTTCTAACATGAATTTTATGTCACAGCATCTCCCCAACTTCAGTGAAGATACTCTGAATTTACTCCACAGCAATAGTATCACTTTCCTAATTAAAACTCTATTAGCTCTGTTAGCTTGGCGAGGACACGTAACTTAAAGATTTCATAGATCATTAACGAAAAAACCTTCAGACTCTCAGGAAGTGTGTTAGATGTGAATATTTAAGTTCTAGCTGCCATCCAGACAGCTTCAGTAAGTCCTACTCTCGTGGTTTAAAGCAGGAAGGCAGAGGGGCTCTGCGCCACAGGCCACAAAGGCAGAGAATTCCACAGGTGGAACTGGAGTCTGGAAAGGAAATTTAGATGCTTAGTGCTGTGCATTATGATTTCTTTCACCAGTTACTACATCCCTCATACTATATAATTAATCACCTGACTTTTACCTAGCAACTTGAATTAGGATAAAATTAAGGCTCAAGTACAATTTTTAAAGACAATTCTCTTAGCTATTTTAAGATGAAAAAGCATCTGGAAATCCTGTTTTTCACCAGTAAGAGAAATCTCTCTTCAATTTTTTTGGGTGGGATTTTTTTTTGCTTCTAATTTTAATACAAATACCAAGAGAGTACCGAATATGCTGAATATTCCACACCCTGACACTTTGTGATACTCCTTTGCTTCATTTAAAATTCTCTCTTGCACACATCAGTCCAGACCGAGCTCCAAGTACCTGTGAATTATGATTACAGCTTTTTGCCCCTAAAATGTTTTTTACGCTATGGATAAAGACAGACTTTTACTTTTGACCTTGATACTGTGTTGTGCTGTTTCCTGAGGAGAAGTGAGCAGAACTGGTGGCAGCAGGAAGTGCCACCAGGAGTCGGAGAATACACCTATGAGTGAATCACACAGGGTGTTCTGTTTGCGCCACTGACGTGTTTCCCTGCGTGTACACTCTCTATGCTGGTACTTCTCTGCTTCTCTCTGCATTTGTTTATGGCCTTATTAATGAACTAACATATGAAAGCCCACAGTAATAGTTTGGGATGAAAGCTACTATAAAAACACAAATAATTATTGTCCCTGTAATGCTGATAGTCTGTGTCATGGTGAGTAGAACTTTCCAGCATTGCATCAGCGTCATTACCCTGCCACTCCCCATCCACAAAGGAGAATAATCCTCCCCCAGCGCCAGCACATACACAATACACACATTCAGACAGTTTCCGAGACAATTTTAAATAATTATCTCCTCTCAATGTCTAAGAAAAAGACTTTCAAGGATTGTAATGGGTGAGAGAAGATAAGGTGATAGATTGTGGAACAGTATTAGGACTGATTCAAGCTTCATGATTCATTATCTTTAAGCTTTATAATTGGTTATTGTTACTGCCATTCATTATGTTCTTTTTGCATACTCCTCTGCGTAGTGCATTTGTAACTATTCTGTATAAAACTCAGCACTGCAGTCATGGCTACCAAACTGGTAATTTTTCTATTAAGAAGTTTGTTATTAACTTCTCACTCCTCTGCCCTGTTTTTCATGCTGTTAAGTTTCTTTCTTTTTATCAAACTAATGTTTCAATATGTTCCCTGTGTCCGTCTCCTCTAATTCTCAGGGGAAAAAACATATCTGCAGAGTGTTAAACATTTGTAGCATCATGTAAGTTATTTGTTCTCTTTAAAAGCAAATGTACTACATTCTAGTTAAGCAAAAAATGCAAGAATAAAGTAAAATGTAGCTGATATATAGTAAGTTTAATAATAGAATAATTAATGCATCATGTACTCCAAGGACCGTAGACTTAGGTAATAATTTGTCTTCCACGGCAAATAACAAAGTTACCTTAATAGAGATATCAACTAGCATTTCAAGTGCAAAATCTCAAACAATTCCAAAAGGCTCCTTTTTATCCTCTTTGAGGAAATAAAAATTTACAAACACATGGGGAAAAAATTGTATAAATCTGTTACCATCATCATCTATCCAACGTGTAATACTGTTTTTAATGACTAACAGTAAATATTTATCTAGGTGTTTTCTAATGTTGGCAGTTATCCAATTGGGTATAAAATTGTCGATTTTGAAACATATTCAAAGCATACCTTCTGTTTTAACTGGAGTACTTTTTTGACAATGCAAAACAATTGATCCCCAAAGAACAGACTGGAGGAGCACTGAAAAGAATATATATAAAAAGATATTGCTGGTCTCATGGCAAGGTCATAAAAGCCATTTGTACTAACGTGTTTTCTCTATTATAGCCTTAATCCTTGTCTTTGTATGCTATTTTGTAATAATATTGTAAATTTTGTTGTACCTCTTTTTCATGTAGGAAACTCCAGTCATCCACCTGGTTTAGACTGGATAAAAAAGAACTGGTGGAGGAATAGGTAGGTGTTAGGAAAATCAGCAGCAGTTTTACATGTCACGTGAATCTGGGTCTCCCCAGGACCATGCCATCAATTCAACAGCTTCCCATCTGCTCTGTTCCCGTGCAGCATCTTGGCGGCCCCCGGAGCTCCTGCAGAGCCCAGCGCAGCCGGATCCCTGCGGTGCTGCCCACTCCTCTGCGCCGCGGTGCCCGTGCTGGGCAGGGAACAACAGCCAGGCCTTGGCAGCAGCAGAGCCTTGGCTTTAAGGTATTTAGCTTAAATGACAAGTAATTTCAGCTTCCATCTGCATGGGGGAGCGTGGACATGCGAGTGTTGCAAAAATAGCCTTTCGGTTAACTGATGGTTATGATGTTTTCCTCACTGGTGTGAAATATCTGAGAATTATCTTTGTTCAGTGAAAGAAAAATGGAAGAGAGTAAATATCATGGAATACTCTGTCTACTCATGAGGTTGCGTTGTGTGGTATCAAAATAATTCAGAAATGTTCCAAATGAATCGAAGCTGCAGTCACTGGAAAGCCCATGATGTGCGCTCTATTCATTCCAGCCAGTCCTCACCCCTCAGCAGCAGCTGGTGCCAGGCCCTGCGGAGGCGAGAGCAGCCTGTGCCTCAGGCCAACCCAAGCCTTCTCTGCCAAGCAGAACTGTGGCAAGAACTAACTGCAGGAATTAAAAGGCTGCTGGGTTCATAGAACCTGCTCTGCTTGACTTTTACTTCACTAGTAACTGAAAATAGCTTGTGGTGTGGGGAAAAAACGCCAAGGCTCCGTGCAACCTGGCAGCCCCTGGCTCGGCCCGTCTTGTGAAGACTGTACACTGGTCTGGTCTGAAGCTTGCCAGCAGTTAATGAATGTCATGGCGCATCAGGAGGATCCCTGGAAGAAGTGACCTGCCTCTGCAGGATGCTGGCACCTGGGCGAGGGTCCGTCCTGCGGTGGGGCCGGCTGGGGAGAACGGCAGCGCCTGGGACAGTGTGGGCTATCCCAAGTGACTGGGGCCGCACCCGCCAGGCGCAGTTTTTTCCTCCAGTCTGCGGGGAAAATGTAATTCCCGATCGCGGCGCGACGACGTCAGGGACGGTGCGGGGCCCTGACTCCTCTCCGCGGGCAGCCGCTGGCCAGAGATGGCGGCGCGGCCTGCACACAGCAGCCAGCCCTGCTCGCAGCGCCGGGCCCTCGTTCCGCTCAGCAGCGCCAGCGCTTGACGCCGCGTTCCGGCAGGGCCCTGACCGAGTAAAGGGGAAAAGGCATCAGCCCAGGGCCTGCGGGGCCCTAGGCAGGCGGAGGAGCCCCACCACGGCCGAGCTGGGGTGGCACCTCCAGCATGGCGGCGGCCCCCGCTGGGCGGGAAGCGCTGCCGAACGCAGCCGATGGCGCCCGAAGCGCTCCCGGCGCGACGGAGAAACCCGAGCAGCGCCGAGGCGGGCCCGTGAGGGCGGGGCGGTGGGGCCGAGCGGCCCGGCCGGATGTGAGCGGGGCGGCCGCTTCCTGTTGCCCGCAGTCCTCCCTCTCCCGCCTCGGGTGGTGCCGCTGCCGCGTCCCGCTGCCGGCGCAGGGCGGAGGCGGCCGCGACCCGCTGCCGAGACCGCCGCCGGCTCGCTCCTTGCGCGGCCCTCCGCCCCCCCTGCCCGCCTTCCGCCCCGCTCTGCTGCAGGAGCCGCCGCGTCGCCGCGATGCAGGCCATCAAGTGTGTGGTGGTGGGCGACGGGTAAGTCTGAGGGGCCTCTCGCCCCGTGGGCCCCGCCGGGCCGGGATGGCGCGGGCCCCGCCGGGTGGGGCGCCGCCGCGGGCCCGGGCGCGGCCTTGCTGGCCCGAGGGGAGCGGGGCCGCCGGGGCGGGGGGTGGCGGCGGCGGCTTCCTCTGGGAGGGGGGGTGCGGAGCGAGGCGGTGGCCGCCAGCGAATGGCGGCTGCCGGGGGCGGCAGGGCGCAGAGGGTCCCTGCGGCCCTGGCGGGGCCCGGCGCGGCCGACGGGGAAGGTGCGGCGGGGGGGAGGGGGGGAGTGGCGGCCGGGAGCGGCCCTGCCCGCCCGGCGCGGAGCGGCAGTAGTCCCTCCGTCCGTCCGCGGGCGGCCGTGCCCGCCTGGATCCCTCCGGCCGTCCGGCGCCGTGGTGTCACCCAGCACAGCGAGGTGATCAAAGTCTATTAAAAAAATACTGTGCTTTTAATGATAAATGTATTATTGATTTAAAGTTCCTTTTTTGTGACAGTAATAGACTTACTACTGTTTATAGCTAGATTTTTGACACCTGATTCTTACGGTAAAACAAAGTTAAATGTGGTAAACTATAAGCAGATGGTAAAGGCTTGTGAGCAAGGACTATTTTTCTGCATGCATACATCTGGTCCTGTGAGACTGCTGTCTAAAGGAGACTGATAAAGCACTCGAAATACAAATAATTAACGATATCCGTGTCTGTAAAGAGCTGTTCCGCCTACAGCATTCTTATAGGGCATTACTCATAAGTGAAACAACGTGAGCACGCTTTATAGAATGGAGTTAACTCTTAAGTTTAGTTGTTGGGTTTCAGCATGAGGAGTGCTGGAACCACGGTGGGGAAAGAGTTTGTGTTTGAGACTTCTGAACGTTCTCCATGATGGTGTTCCATCAGCTCAGGGCGTTCATCCCCCCGGGTGTTGGAGCTCAGGGGAGCATCGCAGCAGCTGGAGAACAAGACTTGTCTTATGCAGTTGGGGAGGTTTTTTTTTTTCCTTAGGAGAAACAAAAATCCCAGTGTAGGCTGAGCATAATTGGTATCAGAGCAAACCTCTGTAGATGACAGAGGAGTGAAGTGTATCTAAATGGTATTTCCACTGTCTATAATTTCACGTGGTGCCTTAATCTTCAAGTTACTTGTGTGCGTGGTTTGTTGTTTTGTTTTTTAAGAGGTAGAATCCTGGAAAAGGCAGCTAAGTATGGTTGAGAGAGAAATTTACTCTGTGTGACAAACTCGTTTTGGCTTGCTGCATAAGATTTTGAACAATATGAACATGAAAGTGGTTTCTTGACAAATGAAGACTTTTCATAGTAATGTAATTCCTTGATGCTAGATAGGATAACTATAGACTGTTCTTTCACTTATATTGATTTTTAAAACAAAAAAAAAATTGCTTTTCAATTATGTAACTTTTGAAAATTGAGCTGAACTGTGTTGTGTGAGACAAAGCTGGAAGTAAATGTGATGCATCATGTTGGGTGGGGAAAAAACTTCACTTCCTCCACTTGATTTGAGAACTCAGCACAAACTGTGTAATGTTCAGTAATTCATTCAATGACAGTTCTTTTCCTTGTTTGCTTTGAAAATTGCCCCACTGCCAAACATGTTTATTGCTCTTTGCCTTGGGAGTAAAAGTGGTGTAGTTCTACCCGACTTCTGTACGTATGTGTGGACAAAACGCAGTGGTTTAATTAGTTCTCCTTCCTCCTTAGTTAGAAACAAATTTCTCTTAAGGTTCCATTCAGCTACTGTTGCTCTTTTTTGGTAGTTTTGTATCATTCTCCGTTCAGTGTTTTTAAAAAATACCTATTTGTGTTTCTCTGTGCTGCTTCTGCTTCAAAAGTCCCAGCGTTACAGGTATTCTAGGAAATATGTAATGTTTGGCTTAGATAAGGCTAAAGCTTTAGTGGTTCTGTAAAAGAATGCAAGTTAAAGATTTCCTTGTGTAATATAAAACTTAGGCATTGTTATATGTACCTGCCACAAAGATCTGCTAGGAATAAAATAAACACAGCTGTAGAAGTAGCTGTGAGGTTTTGTGTTTGTTTTCTTTTTTTAATTTGTAAGTGCATAGGCTGTTTCTCATACCTAACTCGTGTTTGTTTGTTCTTAGAGTTTTGACTAGTAGCTGTTCAGATAATGAATTTGACTAGAAAACCATGGCAAGTACGCTATTTGTGCTAGCATATTTTGCCCTTGTTTTTTGTGGGTTTTTTTTTTTTTCACTGCGAGGATTGTTTGGGGAAAAGTAGATGGCAACTCTTGCTTTGACTTCTTGATGCTCTAGAGAGTAGGAATGTGCAAGACAAATGAAGAGCCCTCCACTCGAGGAACTGCAGGAGCTGCTGCTGATTGACACTTGAGAAAAGGCATTGGTGTGGGTTATTTTTAGCAGCTTTTGTTTTCACTCTAAAGAGGCAGCTGTTAAGTGGTATGAAATCTCCAGTGATGCCCTGTAGTGTTACAGGGAGTTCTGCATTCTGCAGAAATGGTTACTGGGTGCCACAGGGATGGTCAAACTTCATGCTCTTCCCTAGGCATTTTTTTAATTGTAGAAATACTGTAAGAACAAAAGCAGTGAATTCAGAGGCCCTGTTTGGAATCCTGCTTGATTTGAGACTGTATCTGCGGAAGCAGTGCCGGATTTGGTTTGATTGCTCTCCGGGGTGGGAGTAGTGCAGTGTTTGTGGAAGGTGCTGAATGCCTCGGGTCTCTCCAGCACAACCTGTAGAGAGAGCAGTGACTTGAAACTTAGTCTGAACTTGTAAAGTTTAAAAAAAAAAGGTAGTAGTATTGTAGGTACTGAGTAGCTTAGTTGGGAGAGGGTGTGTCGCTGTGAGTAAAAAAGCTTATCTGGCAGAGCCCTATGTAACTAAACCTGCTACAGAGAAAATACTGAACTTTTTCTTTGAGGATGGTACCAGAGAAATCTGGGCTGCTGCTCACAGCCGGGGTGAAGACCTGGCTGTTGTGCATCACCTCTGCTGGGGAGGTGGTTCAGGTGGGTCATGTAACCAAAGCTGTGTGTGAAGGCTGCTGCCTGTTTGTAGGTAGCGGTGTTTCTGGAATTAAACCAGCGAGTGCTTCAGCTGGTCCCATTACTGTGGCTGCGGATGGGAACTACATTCTCACAGTTCAGTTGTGGGGAAGCAGGAGACTCTCAACCATCTGTGCAGCTCCAGTGGGTGCCTTTAGTGGGGAAAAAGTGCTGGGGCAGGTCCTCCAGCAGCATTTTCAGTAGATGTCACGTAACATGGCTCTGAGCAGCTCTTAACATAGCAGGGAAACTTCGTAAAACTTGTTAGTGTAAATAAGGCCAGGAAGGAGATGAAATGTTTTGTTTTCAAGATTTAATACATATGTGGTTATATAAATACATTGATTCCTTGATGGTACCCAGAAGCAATAAGGCATTCAATGCTGTCTTTTGTAAGTCTTTCACTTATTGTTTTGTGGTTAAAATGCTAGATTTCTGTAGGTCATATTTTTAATTACAGTCAAATGTTACTAGTTTCATTTATGTAATAGTGTGTGAACAGAGCTATGATTAAGTAGTTGCTAGAAATCTTGTTATGACTAATCTTGGTTTGGTGTTATTTTAGTTTCTTAGTCTCAGCCTTTATGTACAGGGATTTAAATTTTGCCAAACAGTTGGAATTCTCTTTAGGGGACTTGCTTTAATATGGAAGTTAGCAGTCTAAAAAAGTTGATCAAGAACTTAAAGGATGTACTTTATTTATAAAGGTAGGCATTAGTGTTTATGTTTAAGACTGGTGACCATAATGATCTGATTCGCAGGGCAGCAAGCCAAAAGGCAAGGAAACGAGGAAACCTAGATGGAGCGAGTCTGAAACAGGGCTGTTGAACGTGTTTTTTCTTGTTGAAATGACTCGGGCTGATTGGCGCTGCAGAAACACACAACAGGCACTTCTGAGCTTGGAATGAAATCTCACCACCTCCTTCCTGTGAGCTTTGATTAGCCAGAGCAGGCTCACCAGTTCCAGTGCAAGATGAGAGAAGGAACCTGAAGAGCTTTCCTCTGCACCCATCCACTGCTGAAAATGTGGAGTTCAACATTAATTTGTTAGAAGCTTAAATTACCTGCAATGAATTTACTGGAAATTGAAGTGTCAGGCTGTGGAAGTGTGAGAACATGTAGCCTCTGCGCCTCAAGAAATTTCCCAAAGAAGCTGGGTTTTGCTCCTCTTGGTATTCTGACATTTGTCCTTTATAAGGTGGATAGGCGTCGCCTGCTCTGTAGCGTTGTGAGTGCAATTCAGTAATAGATTCACACTGATGGAACCGATAGCTCAGGGACCTGAAATAGCAGGGTGTGCTGATGGGGAGGCGGACGAGCAGCTTTCCTGAACTCCCTGTTCTGCGTGTTACAGCCGGTGAGTGCAAGGGGTGAGGTGGGATCTCTGACAGCCGCTCAATTAGCGAAGCTGTGTGTCATACCACTCCCCGGTTCCTTCCCACAGGAGGTTTGGAGTGGTAAATCCCTCTCCTGCTCCTGAGCACAAGTACATCTCAAGCCTGTTGCTACAAGGAGAATATTCAGAGGTTGTACTTATCAAGAGTGGATTGAAATGTCTCTGTAGTTGTTGTCATCTCATAAAGAGAGTCTGTGCTGAAAGGGGTGTGTGGGTAAATCTCAGGCTGTGCAAGGAGCTGGCATCTTGTTTCCTTAGAAGCAGTGGGAAAAGTAGTGATGGAAAAATGCATGGTCTGATCAGAGAGTTGCAGCAGAGGGGATGCTGTTCTAGGTGTCAGCTCAGAAACATAACAATTACACTTGAAAAATGGGCACGTAGGATAAAATCCAGTTCCTTTGCACGTGGAAGCAACTCTTCCATAGCTCAGGCATTTAAGGTAACATTGTCAGATGCTGCATACGAATTACTTCTTGGGCTTATGCACTGTGGAACTGCTTAGAGTTTAATGGAGAGACTTGTTATAGATCAAGCTACAATGTACACGTTAACTTACCGTTGTGCCAAATTCACTTAACCTGCCTAAATTGGGAGTCACTGAGTGAGGCTGGCTGGTTCGTTCATGTTGAATCATTTTAAATAACATGTTCGAGATGGTTTTTGGTAAGTGAAGGGACAGTCCTCATGCTTCCAAACCAAGAGAAGAAATGCAATGATTTAAGTGGAAGATACATAGTAAAATTCAGATAGGAATCCCTCAAAATGTTTCCAACTGGAAAGCTAGTGAGCTCTTGACTAAAGCTTATTTCTGTGAGTTATTTCTTCAGCAGAAGAATAATAGGATGTTTTTAGCAGTAGTGTTTGGTTCTTGGGTTGGGTTTGGTTTGTTTGGTTTTTTTTTTATATTAACTGTAATTGTAGACTAAAACTTCAATGAGTTCTTTCAGCTTGTGGAAGATTGAGTTCAGGAGGTTCATCAGTCAAACCTAGTACTAATGACAAGATTTTAAGTGTACAGTAAGGTCTCTCAGTTACTGCTGACTTGCTCTGAGCAAATAGTTGTGGTGATAGAACACGTGCCAGGCAGTGCGGTTTTCCCCGCCTGTGAGAAGGGTGGTGGGAAGGCTGTGCGGGCGCTGGGCACTTCTGCTGTGCGGAGCGGGTTGCACTGGCCTCTGGAATCTCTCTCGGGTAAATGATTCTGCACCTCAAGTGAGGAATAAGCATGGGAACCAGTCTGCAGCATCAGAAACAAGCTTTACAGAGACTGTTTGAAAAAATAAACGTGGTCCAATTTCAAGTTTTCCGACCCTTTAATTGAAACTGCAACAAGAATTGAATGGTGTCGTTGGTGTAAGGTTTGGCCATGGATCAGAGGTGGGGAGGAGGTGGCCAGGGAAGCAGCCAGCCGCCAGAACCTCACCCTGCCTGGTCTGGGCTGTGCAGAATTAGATCAGTGGGGAAAGGTTCGGTGCTGTAAGTTCTCCACTGCTGGAATGTAATTTATCTATAAATCGGTTTATGGACTGTTTGAATAGTTGGCGAATGCATGTGGGGAGTTATTTTTTGCAATAGCAGTAAATATTGTAAGGATTATCATCTGCATTTGTTCCTCAAATACTGAAAGTAGCGATATGATGAAAAATTATACCTTTGCAAGCTTTTTCAAACTTTATGCAACAGTATCCCATTCTCTGGGAAAGAACAGGTTTGGAATTGTGCAAAGGGCACTTCTGAGATTTTTTTTAATTTCACGGAGTTGGAGCAAGGCGGTCTTGATGAGTATTCTGTCAGGTGACTAGCAGATGTTAGTACTCTTATTAATACTTGTGGGTTTGTTTTGTCAAAAGAGTAACAAAATCTGGTAATTTACCACTTCACAAAATGGGTGCTTATATTAAAAAGTGTAGATTACTAGCAATCTTAGGGCTCCAGGCTGTTAGATGTCATTGGCGTACACAAACTACTGGCACCCGGTTGTTCCTTGGGTAACTGGATGTAATCAGTCTTCTTCCCTAAAAGCAATATTATTTCTCATTATTCAAGATGAGTGTGTTTTACATGTGAACTTTCTTTTTTTGCAGTGCTGTAGGTAAAACATGCCTACTCATCAGTTACACCACCAATGCATTTCCTGGAGAATATATACCCACCGTGTAAGTACTTATGGAACCCAAAGAACCCATTTCTGTTGACCTGTCCGTGCTCACTGCTGTTCCAGCTCCTTACCTGCATTGTTGGAATTGGCTGCAGGCACTGCGGGCTCTGTTGGACCCACTGGAGTGTCAGGGTGTGGGTAGGGAGAAGCCCTTTGGGCTTTCCCTGCTCTGCACGGTCGGGCAGCGCTTGGGGACTAACATTTACTGGCACTCCATCAGGTGCTGTTCTCTTCTAAAATAATGTGGTGTTTCTATCTTTAATGCCATTCGTAACAAGCAGTCCCAAGGCTGAACAGCTTGGAAAACATCATATCATAGTCAGAAATGGTTGGTTTATGTGGCTAGAGATTTTTTTTTTTTTCATTTGTTCCTTCTACTTTTTGTGCTCCTGCCAATCCTGTGCGAAGCCAGGCACAGCTCTTGAGCTCCTTGGGCGAGGTTGTGGGCACTTGTTTATTTTGGTGCTGCCCATTTCCTTGCATGTCAGGATTTGTTGTTATCGGTATTAGTGTAGTTCTCTTTTTGAGGGCTGGTTGCAGGGGAGCGTTTTATATGTGAGCAGCTGCTTTGCTCTTCTCGGATGTCTATGTTTATCTGGCTGTTTTGCTCTCTAAGTATTGACGAGTTTTTCAGACAAGAAAACACATTCTAATGAGATTTGCAGATGAATTCGGTTAACCTTTCCAAGGCCTTGTTGTCTTAATTACTCCCATTTCCTGGTTTTGGTCTTAAATTCAGATTTTTGCATTACAGTATGCTTGTGTTCCCAGTGGACTTAGTTTAGCCTTAACAAGTAGTTGGAACCTTTGCACCTACAGTAGTGATGAAATAAAAGTTCTGCCTTTACTGGCCCCTGCTTTGATACTTCATTGGAGGAGTTTTTGATTAGCCGGATTAATAAGGTTTTTTTCTTACCTACTGTCAGCATTAAGGATTCCTTGGTTGTTGCTCATCTATCTTCTAGTCTAACTCTTACAAAGTTACTTGCTGGATGTTCCACTAAGGCTGGAAGGTGCTTGCCAAGTGCATTGCCTGCTTTCCGGTTCTTACTGCCATAAATGCTTCCTTTGGAAGAGCAATGAAAAAGACAACTTTTGTTCAGATTGGACCGAGTCTATTGGGTGTATTTTTTCCTTACATTACCCAAAACCAGGCTCAGTATTTAAAGGCCTACTCTATTGTTTCTGAGGAGGACGTAATAAAGTTTCCTTTTGTAGTGTTCCCAATTAGAACTCTGTAGGAAAAAGTTCTTGGGTGCCCTATCTCACTGCAAGCTAATGCAGCTAACTGTCTTTGTTTTCCAGTTTTGACAACTACTCTGCTAATGTAATGGTTGATGGAAAACCGGTCAATCTGGGTTTGTGGGATACAGCTGGTCAAGAGGACTACGACAGACTACGTCCGCTCTCCTATCCGCAAACAGTAAGAACTACAGTGGGAAACTAGAAAGAATCTGTAGAGCTTTGTCTAACATAAAGGTTTTTTCTTACTGAACACAAGGCCAACATTGTCATATCTGGAATTGTATTTCTTAGTGATAGTGACTTGTTGTAAGCTGCCTTCATCTTTCCCAGTACCCCACCTCGAGTACTGTGTCCAGTTTTGGGCCCCCTACCACAAGAAAGACATTGAGGTGCTGAAGCGGGTCCAGA
>JAOTQQ010000071.1:210296-256411 GCA_026546715.1 Gallinago undulata | reverse complement strand
TCAAGTTGCACCAGGGGAGGTTCAGGTTAGATATTAGGAAATATTTCTTTACTGAAAGGGTTGTCAGGCATTGGAAATGGCTGCCCCGGGAGGTGGTTGAGGCACCATCCCTGGAGGTATTCAAGAGACGAGTTGACATGGTGCTCGAGGATATGGACTAGTAGTGGATTGGTGTTGGTTTTGGGTGTGGTGTGGGGTGTGTGGGGTTTTCTTTTTTTTGTTCGTTTGTGGGGTTTTTGTGTGTTGTTTTTTTTTTTTATTGGTTAGACTAGATGATCATAAAAGGTCCCTTCCAACCTAGGTGATTCTGTGATTCCATATCCTGTGATGTGTGTACAGTTGTACAAATGTTAAACTGCATGCCTATGTATTTGCACGCTTTGATACTTGTTGGCTTTTGTGGAGTTGCAACATCAGAATCAGCTGAAGTGCTTGATTTATAACAAGAAAAACAAACAAACAAATCCCCACAGAAAGCCACCCCTGTGAGTGAGCCAGTCCATCCACGTCGGGGTTAGCATGGCTGCCAAGAGCAGAGGGCGGCGTTTGGCTGCAGCCTGGCCCTGTCGCTGCTGAGCTCTTGGTGCTGTGCCGTCTCTGTGAAGATGCTCTAATGTGAGAGAGGCAGTGCTGAATGAAGATGTTCCTGGTGTTGACGGAGGCTGCCTCGGAGCTTTCGAATGTACTTAAGCCTGTGGCTGTTTTATTACTTACTGTGGTTCGTGCTGTAACATCCACACAGATGTGCTCTGTCTCCCGTGCTGGCACAGGCTGAGTCCTGCCCGCGCGCTGCGTCTTTACTCCAGCACTTTCCGTACAGATAGAATGTGCTCTGCTTTTTCCAGTGTGGCTTCAGGGACAGCTAATCCTTGTAGAGACAGGTTCTCTAGTCTCTTTAGAGCAGTTACTGTTATCTGGTGGAGCAGTGCTGGTAAGTACAGAGAGGTGTTAATTTGTGGGGGTTTTTATTGCATTGATTACTGTTGTTAACTGTCAAATACAGAGTCAATGCTAATAACATAAAATGCAAAATTGTTCCAGTTATTCTACAGCATAACTGCTCTTCTGAGTAATGTGAAGCTTATTTAATGAACTCTGGTGCTTTCTTTTAGTAAACCGTCTTCATTCACAGTTTTCCTTAATTCACTGCTCACTAACTCATGCGATTGCGCTTTCCCATCAGTTCCAATGCCCATGATGAATAGGAACTTGCTGGTTGTAGACAACTCTATCAGAAATGCCAGATACCTGCTTTTTTTAGGAAGAGAGACAATAGAAAGCTGGTTTTCTCTAATACTTAGATATTTATAGTATATTTAGAACTTGAGCTTTGCTTAACATTGTAAAAACATTTTAAAAAGGCATTTTGAAAGAGCACTCCATAGTGTGAGAAAGCAGAGTTGTAAGGCAGAATGTTGTTCCTCCCCTGTGATGGAGGGACACAATGCTGGGCATGTCTTCAGCCTGTCAGAAAGCCACAGTTATTTCAGCAGGCTGTAAAAGAGTTCCGTGACAATCTAAGCATATTTGTGGGGAAAAATTCCCCCCTACAAGCACCTCTAACTGTGAAGTAAAGGTTTCAAGTATTTTCAGTTTTCTTGATTTTTACAGCAGAAAGTAAGTCAGTGCGAAGTCTTGAAGCTCTTCCGAAGCAGTCACAGATTTCGGACTTGTGCAATACACGAGATTCATTGTCACTTAAGGGACAGAAGCCCCCACGACACCAATGGCACAGAGGAAGAGAACAGTGGAGCTGATTAAGCCTGCCTTTTTTTAGGCTCTGCATTCTGCCTCCCTCGTGCCCCCTGAGCTGTTTGAAACTCCCTCCTGCGGGGCCAGGCACGGGCAAAGCTGGCTGATCACTGGCCAGTGGCTGTGTCTCCGTGAGCTACCCAGCAGTTCTCCAGCTCGTAACTTCACAGCAAGGACTTGGGCATAGTGGAGGATTAATTTGTACCTTTCCTTTTATTCATTTTTTTACTTTTTTCCTTAAAATATGCAGGAAATCAATATCTTCTGCTGAATGTATTTGAAATCTACCAGTATTTCAAAATATTCAGGGAAGGAAGAACTTAGGACAGAAAAGGTAGTTAACTGTGTCTCCTCAGGAAACTAAAGCAAAAAGACAGTTAGAAGGATGCTTTTCATGAGAGGTTTTGCTCCTGTGTTTCAATGCCAGTGCAGAGGGGCGCTTACAGGAGTTCAGGGAAGTCTGGTGGCCTGTTCTGGGTGCAGGTGGTTGGTTGTGCTGAATTCCAGGGCAGGGTCTCTCTAGGAAGAAAAGCTGCCTTGTGAATATTGTGAGCACAGGTCGCTGACTGAGAACATTCTCCCTGAAATCCATTTGAGGCGTAACTTTATCTCCTGCTGTTATTAGGTTGGAGGAACCAATGGTAAGAATATATCTTCCAGTCTGACAGATCAACCTATTGCCGTATGTAAAACTTTAAATAAACTTCAGTTCCAAGTTCTGTCATCTTGTCTTGCTTATGAGAGTGATAAATTGGCCCCTATTTTTTTAAACAACTACTTCTCTTGGAACTATCAAATTGTTAGATCTGAGAACTCTTACTAAATCTGAGTTGCTAAGAGTAAAAATTTTTTTTGCAAATATATAGCTTTTCCTCCTACTTACTAAGACTGGTAGTGTGCAAGACACCTGAAATCTTCAAATAATTCCTCATGGTTACACCAAATTTTTTGATCTCTGGATCTAGTAAAGGAGAGAGTCTGCTTAATGTGCAGAGCTTCAGTCACCACAAACCTGCGGAATTGGACATCAGAAGTAGTGGCCATAGTATCACATTATTTGATGTTGTTTCTTTTTTCTTCTGGGACGCTGCTATGGAAACTTGTTGGGGTGATGCATGAAGGACTGGGCTGCGAGCGCTTAGTGCAGAGTCGGCTGCTGACCTAACAAAATGCCTTGAAATGCAGCACAATCAACTAACACTCTGAAATGCCTGATTCTTTAGCACAGTTGGTAGTGGATAAGTTTGGATGCAGAGGTAGGTTGGGGAAAGTTGGGCTTGTTTGAGAGATGCTGATTGAGTTTCAGGTTTACAGGATCACAGTCTTAATTTTAGAGAAGATGTGGTCATCCTGAATGCTTGTAGCTTCAGTGCCATGTGTGGAGCCCGTCACTTTTTGAAGTGTACCCTGCACAGCAGTTGGTGTAAATGTGGGCTCCAAAATGGTTTTGCCTGCTCTTACTTACAGTCATTTTTTGCTTTCAGTTGAAAAGTGAGATGTGCAAGATCCCTAAAAACACCCACCTTTCTCTGCTTTCTCATTATTTAGAAAGGGAAGGAGGGAGCTTTGACGGTCTAATGCCCTTCTCAGTCCTAATTTGGTTATAGAGAAATTCTGAAATCTTTAATACTGGCACTCAGTAGAAGTCACAGTTCTACAAGATTCTGCCGATTTGGGCATGGAAGTAATAATTGTAGAAATTGTCTAATCCTTTCATTCCATGCTGTATACTTTGCCTTTGCAATTTAAGACTACTTTAAAGTGGTATGTTCATATTTTAAAAATCCGTGCCGAGGGTTAATGCTTTGCAACATCCTGTGCTGCTGAGTCACATCCTTCAAGGCATAAATCACCTGGGGGTGCTGAGCCCCGGTTCAGAAGCTGGTCCGAGTCCTCCTCGGGTTTGTCAGATCTGAGGTGTTTGGGGTTGGGTTTTTTACCTGACTGTCAGTGAGGGAGAAGAAATAGCATTTAGGGAAAACCAGCTTGAATGCAATGGTCTTGGTGTCTTTGCTGGCTGCTGTGACAGCTGATTGCAGACGGGACTGCAGTCCCTGGGGTTGGTCCCCCCACTGTCTGTGTCTGCCTGGGAATGTTTCCCACAGGGACATCTCTCTGTCACCTCCGGCTGCCGCTGGCGTGGCCGCTCGCACAGAGGAGCGTGATACAGGGGCTGGCGATACCAGCCTTCTCGTGAGATTTCCGTGGGTGCTCTGTGGGGCTAACTTTGTCACCTTGCTTTGTAGGATGTCTTCTTAATCTGCTTTTCCCTTGTGAGCCCCGCCTCCTTTGAAAATGTCCGTGCTAAGGTAAGTACAAGCCAGGATCGTTTTTAAGTGTT
This sequence comes from Gallinago undulata, assembly GCA_026546715.1. NCBI lineage: Eukaryota > Metazoa > Chordata > Aves > Charadriiformes > Scolopacidae > Gallinago > Gallinago undulata. The sequence continues at coordinate 252,318 of JAOTQQ010000071.1, read as the reverse complement.
CAATATAGTGTTCACTTTACAGCAGTGGTTGGAAAATATTTATTATTTCTAAGTTTCTTTTTGGCAGGCAGTGTGAAATATAGTTTGAAAAGGCAGAAATCTGTTTGCCTACCTTAGAAGTCATGGAAGTTAAGGGCGTGTGAAACACTGTAAATATAAATTGTTCCTTGATGCGTTGGTAGGATAACAATAGTTTAAGAGTGTTCAGCTGAGACCATAAACAGGAACTTCTCTTTTAATGCAATTTAAAGAAAAATATTAAAACAACAAAGGCATGTAAAAATTGGGTCGATACCACTGGTTTCTTGCATCAGCCACTGTTCTAGCACATCCTTGCCCAGCTCAGCTGGGTGGCCTGGGCAGACTGTGCTGGGGAGAGCTGGGAGAGCAGATCCAGGCTGTTCTGCTGTGTGGAGAAAATACAGCCCTCGAGAGGGTGAATGTTTAAACTGTGTGGAAATAAACACCTGTTGGCTTCATTAAATGTTTTGCAATTGTATGTTCTTTTCTAATACCGCCTTGGTGGGGTCTTACAAGTTCCCCTTCACTCTTGGAATGGCTTCGGAGCAGGACTGGGAGCCTTTTAGCCGTAACATTTGTTTCCATTGTGGAAATCCGCCCCCCCAACCTGCGCTCTCTCTTTCAGTGGTACCCCGAGGTGCGGCACCACTGCCCCAACACCCCCATCATTCTAGTGGGGACCAAGCTGGATCTCCGGGATGATAAGGACACTATTGAAAAACTGAAGGAGAAGAAGCTGACTCCCATCACCTACCCCCAGGGCCTGGCCATGGCAAAGGAGATCGGTATGATGGCAACAGGCTTATTGTGGGCTTTACCTAAACTTGATTTGTGGAAGACGTTGTACATTAATTGAAATAAACGCCTGGCTTTTGTTGTGGAGTTGGCTAGAAGCTGCTGGAATTGTGGAAAGCAGCTTTGTGATTGGCTTTTTTTTTTTCTCCCCAGGTGCAGTGAAATACCTGGAATGCTCAGCACTTACGCAGCGGGGCCTCAAGACAGTGTTTGACGAAGCGATTCGAGCAGTTCTGTGTCCCCCTCCCGTAAAGAAGAGGAAGAGAAAATGTCTCCTGCTGTAATCGCTTCCCTCCCCCAGCCCAGGCTTCGTCAAAACAATGGAGCGTTCACACTCCATGCCAAGTTTTTCTGTTCTCAATTAGGCCTCTTCCATAAATCCTTGAACCGATCAATGATTTCATGGTTTCATTTGTTTAAAGTATAAAAGTTACTTTGCATTCCTCTAAAAGCAAACTCCTGAAAAGACAAACCTATGTAAAGCCTTATTTTTAAAATCCTGTTCTTGCTCAACTAAGTGTTGCCAAACGATCTGCTGAACTAAGTTGCGTTGTTGTGCTACGAACACTAAGCACTAAACTGTTTTTTAAAGATTCTTCTTGAAGATGACTCTAATTTCTGGTAGGAAATGCAAAAACACTTTCTAGTTTTTCACAGTAAGTAACAGTACCGTATAATTAGCAAAACACTGCGCTCTAATGTGTTTTATTATTAAATGTTTCTCAACCTACAGTCATTGCGCTGTGTTGTGTGTGGAACCTAAACCTTTGACAATGACTGACACCCTCGAGTCACAGTGTAAAATGCTTTATCGTTGGTAAGGGCTTGGTTGCAATCTAGTTCTTGCTGCTGTGGTTTAAAAAATAAATAAAACTATTCTTACTGAAGTGTATCTAGTCCTTCTGACAGCATGGTGTTGTGATGGACAGATGATAGTGCCAGACAGTATTGGGACACTGTAGGGATGAGCTACACTGTGCTGCTGGAATTGTGAGACTGAACTGACTGTAGTGCAGGTTAGAACCAGGGACCATTTTCCAGAGGTGTGGAGGGGAAGAGGTTGCTGTTCACAGGTGAATTCCTTGGAATCTCAAGTAGGTTATTCCTTTAGGTACAATTCCCAACCCATCATTCCTACAACTGCTGTGTATTAAATGCTTTTCTTGTAGAATCTCTTTTTACTGAAGAATATATCTTGTATTTTAAATCCTTTCTGATATTAGAAATTTGCTCTTTTTTCTTTTCTGTTTGTAGAGTAGAATGTTCAAACACATCTTCCTTTTCCTGTTATTTCTGACCCAGTAAGTTATATGCTTCCTGAGGGGCTTTTAGTCTATTAACTAGGTGTAAAAATCACGTGGAGCAGCTTTACATGTTTTAGTCATTTTTATATTTTAAACCTCTGTGAATCTTCTCAACTGTCACTCTCTGCCAGATCTCCCCACGCTGTAACGTCACTAATGCAGAGTGTGTTCTCGGTGTCACTGCCTGTACGTGTGCAGCATAGATGGAGTCACGGTCACTGGGGTCTGTGAATTAGTGCTAAAGTTCTGTACATCCTTTACTGGCAGGAACACAATGGTCAACTACACCCTTTCAACCACTAAAGCAAAATTTAAAAATAAAAGTTGCAAAATAATTGTGAAGTTTTTACATTGATCTTTTGCTAATGCAATTAGCAGTATGTTTTGCATGTATGACTTAATAAATCCTGGAATCACATGTGTGGTACTGTTTGAGTTCCTGGGCAAGTCTTCCCCTTCTTCTGCCGCAGGGGGTCCCTGCCCTGTGCTGGTTTGTTCTCCTGGCTCCAGGGAAGGGCAGAGAAGTCTGTGCCTGCCTCTGTGCCCCAGGAGCCTTGGGGACCCCCCAGGACAGGCCCACAAGTAACCACCACGGCTGCCTGTGCCAGGAGGAACCCCTGTGGGGCCATGGGGGCTGACTGACCCTCTGCCTGGCATCGAGCGCCCAAACAGCTAAAACCAGAGCTTTTGTCTGGCACCAGCAGACCTGAACAGAGCGAGGCAGCTGTTTACACTGCACTTTATTTTGTCTCCATATTAAGTATCACAGCAAGAACATCCACACAGTTACTACTTTTACTTATTTCTATCAATTAATTTTTTTTAATAAGAACTGCTGCTGAGCCTTAAAAAACCCCCAAACTGTTAAAATAGTTGCACACTAGAACCATGGACTCCACATTTTTAAAAATCAGTATAACTGGTTATACACTTTTTTGGCAGAATTGATCAGTGCTCTCAGTGGCTGGAGCTGGAGACTTGCATAATGCTAGGGCTTGAACAATTTTTTTTTTTTTTTTCTTTCCTCATTAAGTAGTTATAGTATTAGTTTAGGTTAAAAAAATCAATAAAAGTAGTCATGTGGATCAACAAATACAAAAGACAGGTAGATTAAAGACTATTGCACATGTATATCCAAGCAGCATTTAACCACAACACCCTCCCTCCCCTGGAAACTACCACACTCTGTAAGAAAAATAGTGCAATCAATCAATCAATCAATCAATCTCTCAGCAGTGCCTGGCCAAAGACTCCTGCTGCCCGGGCCTCCTCACGTACCCACCTCCCTCTCGGCAGAGCTCGCCCACGGGATGCCCAGATGATGGGGTGAAGTGACTGAAGCAGACGCAGATTTTACTGTGTGAGGTCTGGCAGGTCCACGCTGGCCTCGCCTGCTCCCTCTGGTCACTTACTCGGCTGCCACCGCAGCTCCTGTACAGCCCCACAGAATCAGCTGCAACTTGTCAAACGCTGACATGTTTTGTAAAAGCTCAACCTTCTGCATAAAGGCAGACTGTGCTTTAACCAGCACACCGTCACGAGGTCGCTGCCAAGGCACGGGCACCAGGACCCTTGTTTACTTTATGCCATGTGAGGAAAGTACTGAAATCCACTCAGGTATGAAAGTGGAATGGGTCCTGAATACTTGAAACCTGCAATTAAAGAAAACCATCACCCCCCACATCTCCTCATCCAGCTGCAGTTAGACCACGTTGGTGTGATAGTCCCGTGTTTGACACGAAATACACGCTCCCTGTTCCTGAGACAAACTGTTCAGAGCTTTGAGCACAACATCTGGCATGTGGTCTGTAATCATCTTGGGACTTATCAAAATGCTGCTGAAGACAGTTTCATTTGACCATCTCGCTGTATATTTAATATCTGAGGAGCACAACCTAAAAAAAAAAAACACAAAGACACCACAAATACAAGGGCTGAAGCAGCAGAAAGCCAAGGCTGGAGCTCTCTGCTCTCGCTCACGGAGGAGCTGGAACCTTCTCAGCACTGAACGGCGGCTCCCAGTGACAGTTCTGACCTCAGGACCAGCTGGAAAAGCTGCCTTTCTCTGTCCCCGAAGGCAGAACTACAGCAAACGACCCTGCGCCGTCACAGTGAGAGAAGCCACCAACTAATCCTGTTCAGTGAGAGTGACTGCGGCCTGAGGGGTCCAGTCACACCAATTAGTGTCACGTGCAGGCACTGTGTCACAGTGGCAGCAGCAGGAGACTGACACTAGATGCGGTGCTGCACCTGTGATGTTTTCAGGATTGTATTTGACAGCATGGTAGGTGATGAGGGCTCTGTGCACTAGTCCAATTAAGAAAAAAAAAAAAAACCCACATGATTAACTGTTGTGCTGTGGAGTAAATGAGGGAAGAGAAATGAACTCAACTAAGTAAAGAAGAAGAACAGCCCTTAAGAAAACCTGCCAGGTCACAGGTGTTAAAGTATCTAACTTGTAAAATCAGTATTAAAGTTGTTAAACATTAAAGATGTGACGCTTAAATAAACAAAATACTAATCTATGACTGGAGGAAAAGAAGTGGACTTCTTCTCCAGCCCTTTTCTCCCCTCTTTTGTAACATACAGATATTTTTTTCCTTCTGTAAGATGCTCTTGTGCAAGTTACAGATGCTCTGTCTTCTGTTTCAGAAGCAGAGCTGGAAACACATCCTTTGAAAGCAAGAAGCAGCTTTAAGTAGATTTTAGGAAAGGAAGACAGTGGCATTTGTGATCCTACTTACCTCCTAGAGCTGGACTCTTCTACAATATGGATAATCTTTCCAGGAAGATACAGGTGAGGATACTGAGGTGGTGAATTTAAGTGCGACTCATCCTGAAGGGCATTGTATGAAGGTGAGCGATGAACCATTAAACTCTCCTCAGCCAGGAGGGGCTGCGTGAGGGCGTCTTGGCTTCTACCATCCAGCTCCGTGGGGAAGTTATCTGGATTTCCTCCAAAGACTTCGTACCAACATCCACGCAGCAAAATCTGGTACTGAATTCAGAATGAAAAATAGTCAAATTGAGGTTTGGCATCTCTTCAGGTAACTTATTCTAGTGCTGTGCTTGCATGCACATCATCTGAAACTACGATTAAAAAAGGACTGTATGCACATGCTCCCCATACTTTTTATCTGATAAAATCTTACCAACTTTTCCCCACAGTAATGCCTATTTCACTGATACCTAACCCAAGTCACTGATAACACTACAGGAAACATTACAATCTGTACCAGTTGAATTACTCTGTGTGGAACCTGAAAGGAGAGTGTAGCCAAGGGGTGTTGGCCTCTTCTCCCAAGGAACAGATGATGGGACAAGAGTAAACGTCCTGAAGTTGCGCTAGGGGAGGTTTAGGATGGATATTGGGAACAATGTCTCCACCCAAAGAGTTGTTAAGCCTTGAAAGGGGCTGCCCAGGGCACTGGTGGAGTCCCCATCCCTGGAGGGATTTAAAAGCAGGGCAGACGTGGTGCTGAGGGACACGGGTCAGTGGTGGGTTTGTCAGTGCTGGGTTAACAGTCAGACTCAATGATCTTAGAGGTCTCTTCCAACCTAAATGATTCTATGCTTCTATTCTGCAGATCTAAGTTTTCTTGCACCTGTAACTTCTGTCTGTTACCTTATTCTGCATTTACTACGTCACCCAGGCCCTCCACATGACTCCTCATCCAGGGTGAGAGCACATTTAGCTTTAGATGTTCAGAAATGGCAGGTTTGAATCTTTAGGCCACTCCTCTGTACCCCCAGTATCATTTTGCCCAACACCACACTGTTCCAGCACATTCAAAACTGTGTTTCTCTCCAACAATAAAAAGAAGAGGTGAGCAAGTAGCACCATTATCAGAGAAATATTTGCTTTCCAAATGACTTCTGAAGGTAAAATTTAAATAAAACCACTAACTTGTTTACTTACCAATACTAAATGGTTATTAAAGTAAGTAATCTCACTGACTTTTCAACTTATTAGCTGATTTGGTTTTTTTTTCCTATCTTTTCATTTTTTTATAGTTTCCTTTAGCAGCACAACTATCAAACAAATCATTTCAGGTCTTGGATGCTGAGCACAGATACCTTCCAGGTTTTGCTGAATCTTCATTTCCAATCAGACAGCTTTATAGGATAAGAGACCAACACAAGTGTTGCTGAACTGAAAACAAACACTTTTTGTTCCAAAACACAGTTGTAACTCTCATCATTAAGATCAAAATACACACACCAATCATTAAAGCTGGGCCTTAACCCAGCTAACAATTCCACTGACTTTCAACCAGGAGCTGCATTCCCTTACCTTGGGTCTGTTACAGTTTGCCACAATTCTCACTATTCTCCTCTTTAAATCCTCCATGTTGGGCATACTCAACCTGTTTGAACCCATAGAACAAAATAAATGAAAGCTTACCATTCTCTGCCACCTAACTCATCTCTGAGAGAGGAGCTCAAAATTATTTCCCTCTCACCTTGCAACAAGGTCCTTTCCAACAATGACTGAAACAATGAAGTGCTTGGTGTAATCTGCAAGGGATTTGCTTAATGAAAAAAAAGACACCCTTTAAATACAGGAAAGATACAGGCATACTTGAATTTTATGACAATCATTATCATTCAATCAAAATACGAATATGTGGCGGCAGCAGCAGCATTTGCAGTCAGTTCTTCATGAGGTTTTCAGACCCACTTGCTACAGATGACAGAGTAATTTCAATGCTGATTGTAACAGTAGGTGTAGGTGTCATACGGGCCAAGCTAGACTAGTCAGCAGAGCATTTTATTCCAAAACTCTGATTATACTATCTGACAGAATTCACTAGATATATTTAATTCTGTAATATTCCCCCAAGAACTCGACTGTAACTTGAGATGGAGCAAATCTAATTCTAGTGGAGAATATATATGCAAACTCTTAACAGTCAAGCCCAGAGTTACCACCTAACGTATATGTCAACTACACTGAATATTTTTACATCATAGATACAGAACCAAATAACAGAAGTCTCATACTTACCTTAGAAGTCCTCCTGGAGGAGAAAAGGCATAACATCTTAATGTTGGGAAAGAATTCCTGAGCATGATTGCCAATATAGATGCTGTTCCACCACCCAAACTGTGACCAACTATCACAAGTTTATATTCCTATAGATGGAAAGAGAAAATCAATATACCTTCACACAGAAAAAGCTTTGCACAATTTTTGTTGACAAACAAATCATTTGGAAGGTAACTTACTGGAGCGATTGTGAAAGCCTGGTTTAAAATTCCATCATTTATTAGCTTTCGATAGATGTAATTTGCAGCTTGAGTTATTCCCTACAAGACAGCATTTACAGTTAGAAGGGACGGGTATATCTAGTTTGAAGTGTATACTTTAAAGAAATTGCCATTACAGAACAACTTCCTTTTTGCAAAGCTGGTCTTCTCTTTTAACATGCTCCTGACAGAGGTCTAATTATAACCAAGTGGTCTTGTACGTAATGGTTAAAAAGTTTTTGGAATATTTTGTAAGGACATAAAGTCTGACAAGAGGATTACAAATTCTGCCTTGGAGTTCCCAAGGCAGCATTTGATGCAACAACCAAGTCACTGAAATGATTTGTGCAATCCATCTCACAAGGAGAATACCCTTCTGTTTAACTAAGGGATCCCAGGTGTTTACACATTTCTCACTGCTGAGATGGTTTAATAACAGCCACAGACTGCACACACCTTATGGACAAAGCCATTCTCCAAAACATCCTCCAGTGTCAGGTCTTCACAATCTGCTGACAGATCAGTGAGAATGTCCTGTAAACAAGACAGCTCTGGTCACACCTCTCTGTGGGGCCTCATGGCTTGTGCTCTGCTGCTCAACATCATTGCAGGACATCAACGAGCTGCCTTCCCAGTGTGTAAGCAACAACCCACCATCAACCACCGCCCAGGCAAATACACAGAGCAATGAGAATTCTGATTTCAGCAACTGTTTCCCAGCTACACACACACACATCACAGTGAGGAGGGATTACCACTGCCCACCCTCCACACTTCTCTCCACTGGCACAGGGAGCATCACCCACCCAAGGGCTACAACTCAAGCCTGAAAGACTCATACCTGTCAGCGAGTTACTTTTATATGTGCCAGCATAACACAATTTCCTCTAGATACTAGAGCTCACACATTTCTACGAAGCTAATTACTTATATCAGATGGATGATACCTCAAAAGACAAGGTTCCTCTCACAGCAACAACAATGGCTTCTTTTTTGTGATCCAAAGCAACGAAAAATGGAATCTCATATATCTGGAGGGGAAAAACATAATCAGTAAAGACAACAACTTTTTATAAAAGTTAAGCATTTGTTCTCACCTTCTGAAAACTCTCTTATAGAGCTCTCTATTGTACTATGGAAAGGTAAAGTATTTTCGTATCAAGTTACTGTAAGTGCCTTTTCTGCAATACTGAGACAAATTTATGTCTACGTTTTTTGTGGCTGTTCCTTTAGATTAGGAAAAAAAAATCAGAACGGAATGTTTCAGGGCCTGTTTTCACTTGGCTTTGCATCTGGCACTTTATAAGTGCTGAAGGCAAATTAGAAACTTCACCCCTTGTTTTCACTGAATTAATCACTAAGTTTTTTTGCTGAATACTTGCTCAGATTATTTACCTTGTTATGAAAACTGATGTGAATGAAGTCTCTGTACTGCAGCCCCGTTATTTTCAGGATGGATCCAAAGTGAAAGTTGTGACGATCACTGCCGGTTATATCAGAATGTGTTGGTCTACTTCTGCAACTAACAACCACAGAAGAGAAAAACTTTCATGTTCCAATTTTTAGGTTTCCCTTTAAGGAATCAAACTCAGTTACATTTGCAGAAGGATTTCTGCCAAGAATCAAAAGCTCTTTCTTTTCTTTGCAATAGTATGACAAAGATGTTACCTCTGCCCACAAACCCGTTTATTCCTGAGCAGCATGCCAGGCATTTCCAGTTCAAGGACTGGCCAGGACACCAATGCTACAGGACTATCAGCAGAGCAAACAATGCAGTAAGAAAAGAATTCTTAAGACTACAGGCCAATGACAGAAAATACAAACAAGCAAAAAGGAAATCGAAACCAAATTCTGCACAGCAGGCTTACCTCATGTTTCATCCGTTGTGTTAGGCGATAATTTTTTTCCAAGTAATTTATATTACAGTAAGTTATATTTATATTTCATGTTACTAATTAAGTTAATCATGGTTACAATCACAAATGTCAGTGGTCACATAAATACACATTAATTCTACACAGTGGACACAGTAATTCTGCACTTCCATACTGATTTAAACATCTTTTTGAGTAAAGGGGGCAAAGGGAATAAAATGAAGGCTGGAGGGATAGGTAACTCTTGCTAATTCCCTTAAGATAGGGAAAACTATTGATACACTTTTATTTCTATACATACATATGTGCCCAAAAGGCAGCTCTAAAAAGCCTCATTTTAAAACATGTTTGGTTTCACTCCAATACTTCCTTTGTGATTTTGCTAAATTAATTTTATTTCTCAATCACAAACATGGCTTAAGGAAAAAAAAGCTAATCTGTTTCTGAGGGTGAAAAGACACTGGAGTAACAAAAGGAAGTTACGTGTTTTTAAGCTCTTGATCAAACCTACCAGTCACCATTGAGCTTACAGAGAGCGGTAAATGGGTTGGTGTAGATGTAGTAGGGCCAGCCATAAGCAGCTGCAGCAAACAGCATGTAGTGAGCAGCATTCTCCAGTTCAACATCCAAATCATCTGTCTGAAAGGACACAGGGAAAGAAAAGGAAGGAGAGAAAGGAAGAAATGTGTATTAGGCAGCCCCAGAATAAAACCTGAACACAGACTAGTGAAAATCAAAGCACGATGAAATAGGCACTATCCAAAAGGAAAGCCTCGAGGTCTAAGAGGAACTAAAGATAACCACTCATATTCCAGATACTTTTACGCTGATTAGCTCCATATCCAAAGCAACATTCACTCCAAATACGTTACTTAAGGATGCCAAAGGATCGGCTGCAGAGTCTGTAGCAGATCTCTCTGGTAAAGACTTTTAAAGCCTGACCCCATCATATTGGTTGGACCCAAAAGGAAGCTGATAGAAATGCACTGGTTGAATGCATTTATATACTTCCACGAAACACAGATCAAAAGAAGGTAAAAAAATTTACAAAGGCATTTTACCATAGAACACTAGCAAAAATCAATTAGCAAACTGTAACCCATCATCTGCAAGCAATTAAAAGACACTATTTTTTGCTTCTTACCTTATCTGGATATTTGCAGACATAATTTAAACAGACCACAATACTAGCTTTTCAGTTCCATGCAAACAGTACTAAATATTAATTTTCTCTCTGTTTTCCTTCTTTCACAGCTCTTCAACAATGTTCAAATGTCCTAAATAGTTCCTTTTTGCACTTCATTCCTCATTCATGTACGTTCTACTTATGCAAAAGCAGACAAATGTTTTGACTGAAAACTCATCAAGATGTTTTCACTGCATTTATTAATAATTTAAACTGTTGTGAATTTTTGTAATAGTGTTTAATTTTGTTAAAAAAACTCAAACCAAAACAGCCTTGCACAAAGAACTGCATTTCAATTTGATCTGGCACTACCTCCTAGAGTGATTGCACCAGAGGCTGCAACAATCCCATCTTACCACAGGAGATGACAGAGAATGACACAGGACTTCTTCAGGCTCTTTCGGGCAGCTTTCCATTTTATCTTGCTCCTGATGGAGCAGAGTCAAACCAGCTGCTATGTCACTTGGCACCAGATCAGTGTCCTGCACGAAGAAATGAAAGAGCACTTAAACCACCCCGCATCTCAACGTGGCAAAATTATCTCATATGACAATGCACACAGAATTACATTTTTTCAGTTTATATGAATATATTTCACTCAGAGACAACGTGCGTTGCAGAAACAGGTCACAGAAGCATCTAACCTCCCTCCCCTACTGATGACAATTCTACACATGAATTTCATCACTTGACAAAAGACCCAACAGAGCACCGTCAGCCATCGCAAATAATGATCCAGACGTTATTGGTACCACTCTACACCACTATGCGAAAAGTCCTTTACACTGGCAACAACTAAGAAGGATTTTACAGAGGAGAAGGCTGCAGGGTGTTTATTCAGCTCTCTGGGGCAGTCTTCTCCCTACACCATTTGCCCTACAAACCACCGTGCAGGGCAAGCCCAAAGGCTGCTTCACCACCAACTACTAGTTTTGAAATCATGAACAGATTCCAGAGTCAACACTGAACTACGACTGCCCAAGGAACAGGTGACATACATTTGAGCTATATCAACCCTATGCAGACTCCAATTTGGCAGATGCTCTTTGTTTCCAAAAAGCAGCTTCCCTATCTGTGCACACTCTGGCCTGGTTCATGCTCACAAGTGACTCAGGACAGAAGAACTGCTGAACATACTGTGGGACTCCGCTGTTACAGTCAGAAAGGGGTCAGACTCTCTGCTCTGGGTACAACTATTTACTCATTATCAGCAGGAAAAATGCCTGGATCCTCACCTATCGAGGAACAGAAACCCACCCATGTTCTCCTGACTAGATACTTAAGGAGAAAGAATTCTCACACCCTTCACACTTGGGAAAGGAGAGAAACCTTTGATAAAGGGAGAGAAAAATCAGAGTTGTAGACCTTGTATGAGAATCACCTTTAACTCTGAAATTGGCATATTCAAAACCTGGTTTCCAGGCACATGGTGCCAGGTAGCTCTGGCTGAAGAAAAATAATGTGTGTTGCAACATCTGCAAATTCAGAGTTAGTCAGAACAGAACACAGAAAAAGCTTTCCATCTTACTGAAAAGTAGTTGCGGAAAAGCTCTGCAATGCTTGTGAAAGCCACTCGATGGTCGTCATCTTGCACAATACAACAACAGAGCAACCGGATTCTTTTTTCCCAGACTCTGGTGGCAGTGTTCTTCACATTATACAGCAACTGCCCCGACTGACTGCTTTCCAGGTTCCGACTGACACTATTGGTGAGGTAAAACGTCTTTTTGCCCCCAAGTGGATCAAAGACAATTACAACTCCAATGACAGTAAAGATGATGATAACCCAGCTGCAAAACAGAAGGAAGTGGGATAAAAGGACCATGAAACCAAGTATTTCTGACAAGCATACAAGAAAACACAACCACAGACCTTGACAGACAGAAAACAAAGGTGTGAAATACTGTATGAACACCATCTGTACTGTCTTAAGGTGCTTTCAGTCCCCTGGGCACAAGAACAGGGCTGTCAGCTCATTTCACAGGGGGCACAGACTCAGCATCGCAGCCCTGTGCTTTGGAAATATCAACCCAGAGGTGCGAAGGCTCCATTTTTCACTACCATTTAAGTGATCTAGTTACTACCCTCTCCACATTTATCCAGTTTTCTACCTTACTTAATCCTTCTTTCTGATCTTCACATCCTTTCCTTCACTCTAGCACATGCTCTCTCAAGGCAAGGAGCTCAAGCTTTTTTAGGGAAAGACACGAACACATTCTGGTTGCCAAGATTTAAAAATTCTATGTTCATAATGAAAACCCTTCTGTGAGAAACCAGAATAATTTATAAGAAATATCAAAGTCTCCAATTGCTGGAAAAGTCTTCAATAAACACATACAAAACCCATGTAAACAGTATTTCCCATTTCCCAGCATGCTATCAAGCTTAGATGTGAGGGGAGGCACCTTTACCTTGCAATAACTGTCCCGATGATGACATTTATCACAGTCTTCTCACAGCGCACGCTGCTGTCTGACACCCATACAGCTCCTACCACAGCCCAGATGAATTCAGGCAAATAGAGAAGCAGGCGAGTATAAAGTAGCTTCGGAAGTGATTTTCTTGGGCCTGGATTAGAAATCGTTCCTGAAATTACAGGGCAGATTTAAAACAAGAACTGGTTATGAATGCATCTTAAGCACATAAAATCCGACCCAGATACATGAACTTTCTGAGCTCTACAGAAAGTAAGAAACTGAACTGAAACTGTAAAGTGTTTTCATGCTAATGGAAAGCTATCACTGAAGCTGAGAAAAGAAAAACCTCAACGGGTTTCAAGCTGTGATTCTCAGAATCTACAGTGCCCCTCTCCAGTCAGAGCCAGCTTGCAGTGCTCTCGGGGAGCAGAGCCCACCCAGCATAAGCCAAAGCACCACGACGGAGCGCTGGCTCCCCTACAGCTCCTCCTGACTTGTGGTGCCTGCGCCTGTTGTTATTCTATGTATAGAATACAAAGCTTTTCGTTGGCTGAATATTTCCCTTTTAGAAGCTACTTTGCTGGGCTACACTGGAGTTCTGTGTACCGAGTCACTAAATAATAAATTCATTCACATTTCTAGAACAAAGGTAGGACCCTTATCAGGACAAATACTTCTCAGACTATTTTCAGTATCATTAGCTTATTAATAACCTCTTACTTTTAGCACTCTGAGGCAATAAAACAGGGGAGCAATATTTGGCCAGCTCAGGTCCTTAAACCAGTTTGTTGATTGCAGGGTAATGAGGTGGTGGGCCAGATAATTTGTAAAGGCTTAAAACACCGCAGAACAGAAACAACTTTGGAAACAATTTTGCAATTGTAAAGCTGTGCTTCACATCCGGTGACAAAGCTGTTTAAAAAGCCCTTGGTCCAGAGGTCACTTATTCCCACTGCCGGGTTGCAGCCTGCACAGCAGCTCACACAGACACAACCAGATGGAACTGCGGTTCCTGAAAAGTACTGTTTCCCTTTCCCAGCACCACAACCCCGTGCCTGAGCTCTCCAGGCGGGTTCGCCACTGGCTTCACTAATGCCCTCATCAGCGCAGCACAAGAACCGCTGCTCCAAACCCACACTTTATAACCGCAGTCCAAGACCTCTCATCGTGCATTTCCTTGGAAATTCAGCCTCAAAATCCTTCCATTTGTCAGTTATGATGGCCTTGTAGCTGCACTTCTATACCCAACAAGGCTCTTTTCTCTCTGCTATTTACAGTTATATCTCTCACCTCCTCAACTTTGATATAAACAGCATAATTTGGCTAATCTTCCTTTGCCTCCTCTGGAAACTGTAGAAAAAACAGTGGTTGGATTCAAGGCCACGATTATCATCCACATCGGTACTTTCTCTTCATACAATCTTTATGCTTCTTTCCATTTAAATAATTTAATTACGTTTCTATTTATGCAGTGTATTACAAATTGTAGGATCTCATCTATTACTCAGAGATCACACATGGACTTCCAATTAATCTTTCTAGCACTACTTTGATAATGAAGTGTCCCGCCAGGAAAAAAGCTTTTCTAGCATTTTTTAACCCCAAATGAAACATTTCTACAAATGACTAGAAGTTGCATTGGGGTCCTTACTTCTGTTTAGCCACTCCCTTCAAGCTGTAAGTCCTGTTCTATTCAATTATGGGTCAAGTTCCTATGTGTTTGTTTTTTTTCGCAAGCAACCCACTGCAGCTAATAAACTTTTGCAAGATATGACTGAATTTGCCTATACAAGGCAAAGCTAACGTGATACTTCGGATGAAAAACTGATTTTGGATAAACCCCCCTAAACTCCTGTCAGAAAGGTTGAGCAGTATTCCATTCAAGGTGAGGTATTAATGGTGAATGGAGAGGAAGTTGTGGAGGTGTTTTGATGGCAATGAACGTATCGCCGTTAGCTGCACTAAGCTACCATGTCCATTTATTATTTTAGACTCCTGGCTAAGAGGTAATACTATTACAGCAAATAAATTAATGCTGACAGACACTTTCTCAAGTTTGACTACCATTAAAGCACTGGATTTTTATTTTTGCATTGTTGGTTTGTTTGGCCAACTCCAGGTTAAAGACCACATATATTACAATTAATAATATTAAATGGAACAACTTCACGTTAAATACAAAATACCGACTATTTACCTTGCATGCTGACGTACACAAGAGCAGATAACGCACATATTATCGAAGCCAGGAGAACGAGGAGCACAAGCAGATAGCTGTGCAGTAATCCTCCCCCGGGACAGTTGAACTGCCCTTTGTGGACCGTGTAAAGCGCCAGGATCCCCATCCACCTGCGGGAGAGGGAGCGGACAGAGGCTACATCCGGAAGGGAAGAGCGCATCTCCCGACGAAGGGTCCTCGCTGCGCGGGGAGCACCGCGCAGGGGATGACAGACGGGGGGCTGCTGCAGGGGGATGTCACAGGGAAATGCCCGCGCCAGCGCTCGGCAGTGACTGCCGCAGCCCCGTTCGTCCCGCAGCCCCCGCCGAGCCCCACAGAGAGGTCCCCGCGTTCGCCCCGCACTAACGAATCCTCAGCAGCACTATCCCTCGACCGGACACACCGCGGCAGCCCCGGGCCCGGCCCCGGCCCACCGCCCCGCTCCCGCCGCGGCAGCGCCCGCCACCTCCACTGCAGCGGACCCAGCGGCCGGGCCCGCCCCGCGCTGAACCCCGTCCCCGCGGGCGCGGAGTAACGGCCCAGCGCGCCGCCTCACCACACCAGCCGGACCAGGAGCTCGAAGGCCCCCGGGAGAACGAAGTCGTCGCTGCCGATGGCCCAGCGCCTGCCGAACACCACCAGCCCCGGCATCCTGTAGGCCGCACCGCCGCCGCTCCCTCAGGGGCGCTGGGCCCGACCCCTCGCCCGCGGCCGCCACCGTCCCGCTGCCGCAGGCCGCACCGCCCCCGGCGGCAGGCCGCGCGTCACGAGAGCGCGACGTCATGACGCAGCACGCGGCGCCCCAAGCCCTTCCCCCGCGTTGGGCCTTCCCGCCGCGACGGGGCGTTTCACCCAGGCGTATGCGCGGCGGCCGCAGGAGTAGGCCCCTTAAAGGGCCAGCGCACTGAGTCCTCGCGCAGCAGGCGGAGGGTGCGCTCTCCGGGAATAAAACACTCAACATTTTCACCATTTCATAAAGTGTTTATTGAGGATGGTAACACAGGATAAATCATGCAACAGCTCAGTAAAAAAAGGGAATCATTTAAAGGATAAAGAATGGTAACTGGTGCTGCCGATTTTGAAAAGTTTATAAAAAAAAAAAATCAATTGTCCAAAAGTGACACCAAAAACCACTTGAAGCTGAACATGGAAGTTGCTTATAAAGCATTAATTAGAAGAAAATGTAGTTACTGTTTAAAACGATCACCTACAGATTGCTGCAGCCACGGTGTGAGCCCCTGTGCCCTCAGTGCGGCCCCACGCCGGGGCAGAGGGGAGAGGTGTCACCATCGCCACCCCCGGCCAGCGCCCCCCTCACCCTGCAGTGGGGTAACACCCCGGGGACGGCAGGGCCAGTCCCTGGCCCCTGGCCCTGGACCCCAGCCCCAGAAGGGGAACAGCCACAGGCAGTGGTGGCTGCTCCCCTTCTGGCAGCAGCTCTGAGTCAGCAGATGGCACAACGAGCGGGCACCAGCACCTCACCCCAAACACCCCTGGTTTCAGATTTAGAGTTGACGTATATTCACCTTTTGGAAAAAAATAAATACAGTGGAATGAAAATTGAATCAAAGGGAAAGAACAGATGACTACCATCCATCAAGGATGCACAAATCTGTGCACTGGAAAAAAAAAAAAAAAAAAGTCATTTCAAAGAAATTCTTGAAAATTAAAAAAAAAATGTTTGCACTTGTTCCTGGTCATAAACAATCTCACAAAAATCTCACTTTTGGAACTATTCCGATTGAAACCATACACTGAATTTATCAATACAGTATAAGTTTCTTTATGTAAAAAATCTTTATACATAGTAATAAAAAAGATAAAGGCAAGATGCATCAAACAGAAATCTGCTGGTTGTTTTTCCTCCGTTCTTACAGAGCCGCTGATGACTACCTGCACTATAAAGAGCTGTTTCTGACTTTCTGTCTCAAGCATCTTCGCCTTTGCTTGTGATAAGGATTGTTCTGTCCAAGCATCCCAAAGGACAGATGCTGGTGAAGGTTTTTTGGCACTTACGCTGGCAAACTGAGCTTCTTTCCCTTGAGTACTGTAATGAAAATCAGGAAAGGAACAGTTAGCAGAGCAAAGATGTGACCTAGGAGAAGCACACACTGTTAAAACTTCAAAGGGACCAAATCTCATCCCAGAGTCAGTGGGCAGCACTGCAGGCAGTCGTCCCACGCCTGCCTCTCTCTCCAACACCTACCAGTAAAACTATGATGAATTAACAACTATTCAAATCCTGCCCTCTCGTGGCACCCTGCAATTCTCACTTTGCATCCTCAGGACGTACCCGCCCGTGCCTGTGGTTTCTTAAGAGCTAATACTGCAGTAACACAGCCTCCTACAGCTTTGTAGTTATATGATAGAAGCTGGAACATGAACAAGGGCAGAACTACTAACACACCAAGCAGAAATAACTGCTTTGAGGCTTAGCATAAACAGAAACGTCCAAAATCTTTGGACTCTTAAGGACTCTAAGGACCTCTTAAGGTCACTGAGAAAGGTGTCTGTAAGTGTGGAATCTGCACAAAACTGTATGTTATCAGGAGAAGCATGAGGATCATGCTTAGCTATGGAAGACAACAACAACATGTATTTAGCCATACTTACTTTAAATTTATCAATTAAGTTCATCAGACCCATTTATACATTTATATTCTACCCATAATCAAAACAATCCTCAGAAACACCCCACACTAGAAGAAAGACTACTTGATAAATCTGTCAAGGAGATTTCAGTGATAATTTGCACGCATAATTAACAACCTAGTAACATTGATATAGCAGATCCCCATGAACGTGTCAATTGCTACATTCCACAACCTGAAGCTGGAAGTTATTGCATTACTTACCTTTTGTAACATACAAATAGAAGAAGTCACAGTAAAGAACGGTCTGGACCACACCAGCAACAACAGCTATGAGGTCAAAAAATCCCTCAAAATAGTAGCGCCAAATCCAGTTGACTAAGTACAAGGCACGGTACAGACCCAAGAAGAAAAGATAGTGAGTAGTGATGGTCTCTGCTTCCCCAGTTTTGCTGATCATAAAAAGTTGAGGGAGAATAGCAACCGATTCAAGATAGATGGAGAAGGTCCACAGTATCTGAAAGGAAACAAAAACAACCCACAGATATATTCAGCTGTCTTACTGATAACAGAAGAAAGCAGGTATTTGACTTGGCTTGACTTTTCACACTCTAACAACGTTATGAATACATACAGTATTTTGGCAAACTACCCTTGGTACATGAAAAGCTAAGTGAAAGCTTTGTGATCAACCACAGGATGGTATAGGGAACAGTTCTCTTGGCAGAAAACAGTTTCCCAAACCAGCTCTCTAGGGAGCTTGCAGGCACAGGTCTATTCGTTAGGAAACTTATGTGCATCCACCAATTCAGGCTTCACAGTACCATAAAATACAGTTTACAAAGCTGGTGCTGTGAAAAGCTGCAGGGAAGATGGAAGTCCTTTTTCCTTCATGTTCTTCCAACTTTTTTAATCTAAGGGTTTAAAGAATGAGTTAATACAGAACAAAATTTAAAGTAATGTCTCAAAGTTTTGCAATTAAAATTCCTTTATTCTCTAATAAAATAACGCAAATAAATATAAAAATGCAGCTTAATCCACTTAAGCATCTAAGTCATTTGCTATTTCATGGGAAAAATCACCTGTTTGAACTCTCTGTAATTAAATTTTTAATATATTTTTTCTGGTAGGAAAACACATAGCTGCATCTCAAATACAATGCACTTCCTCCTAATACTCTAGGCCATTTGCAATTCTACAAAATACAAGTATTAGAATTCCTTTTGTTTTGATCAGAGGGCACCAACTATTCACAAACTGCATGCTGGGGCATTTCTTTAACAAACATAACAAGAGGAAGGATATTTTTGAACTAATATAACCATCAAAGTATACTGTTCTGCTTAATAAAATAATCAGTGTTGATAATGCTAGCCTCCTGAAGTGCCTTAAGTTTTCATAGAAATCTACAATGTAAAGATGCAATAAGGAAACAGGATTAGTCTGAACCTACCAGACATAGGCATCTTTCAAGCATTCCTCCATCAGCCTAAAAATGCTCATCTTCATGTTCTAAACAATTTTAGAGAAAAAAGTATAAGCTTCAGCCCACCCTCAACTCACCTCCAGAGGAGAGAAGTCATGGTTGACAAGAAACGAGAGTCCACCAACAGGAACTATCAGAAACTCCACTCTGAATGTATCATGGTTTCCATCATAGGTGGCCTTAAATTTCATGTAGATCAGATACACGGTGGCATACGAGCAAGCGATGTAGATAAGCTAAAGATCAAGAAAGAAACAACAAAAAAACCCAGAACCCACAGAGGTTGCAGGATTAGATCAAACTCACTGAACAAGGATATTCCCATGCACTAAAGAAGTGCTGTCTATTATTTTGGTTGTTTGCATTGTTTGTTTCCCTGTTGTTGCAGTTCCAGGCTATGTGGTGGAATTTAACTTTTCTCTGCAGAGTCCTAATTCAAAACCAGTGACTCAGGGCTCTACTGTTTTTGTTGCTTTAAAAGCATCACCCTGCCTCTGGTTGCAGTGACTGCCTAAATTCTCTTCACAGACCTTGTACTGAGCAGACAGCACAAAGGAACATCCCTTCTGCTGCTGCAGGGGAAGGAACCACTGGCCCAAAACATTTACTCTGAAAATGTGCACATGCATATATGATGGAAAAGGTCTTTTTACATTCAAAAAGCCTGAGAGTGGTGTTGCTCAAGTGGCAATTAAGAACTTATCCAATAAGCCCCATTCAAACTCAGCAATCTAACATATCACAAATCAGCTGATTTAGACCTGTAAACATCTCCAAAATCTGAAGAGTAGCAATTGGCCAGTGTTCTCCACTAGCCAACGGCCATAAAACTAACAGACTGGTAGGAGCACTGAACCAGAACTCAGTTTCAATTTCAGTTGATGTCTAATGTTACCATTTTTAATTGTTATGGTACAGCAGACTTCATAGCTATTCCCTGTGGAATAGGCAAATAGCTTTATTTTACAGATGAGAAAACAGAATGGGAGAAAATACATGACTTTCTAAAGGTCAGTCTGCCATCATGACAGAGCTCACATTGTCCTGGAGACAACACAGAATAGTGGATTAGATGTATAGTTTAGCTTCTGCCTCAGTTTCATCACAAAGATTAAATATTCCAAACCATTTATCACATTAAATATAGGTTGTTTACAACTGAAAAGTAAAAGATGTAAAACCCCATTGTTTGCAGATGCTACTTATCACTAAAAGCACTGCTCACTGATAAAAAAAATGCTACAAGTACTATATTATGGAGCTCAGAAATCAAAGACTTTACTGCAGTAGCATCCCAGTCGACTGGAGATGAAGGACCACAGGACAGGATATCAGATACAGGGAATCCCTACTACAGGTGTAAATTAATTGTAATTGGTATGATCATAGAAGACACTAAGAAAGTGTGAACGAACCCCAACTCCTTATTAAAGATTTCTTCAGGAGAATTATCGTGTGTTTTGGGACACTCAAAAAGTTTTCATTTTTAAAGATACCAAAACAAAACAATGGTAGAAAAAATGACTGCAGAGTGCACCAGCAGAGTTGCATCTGATCCTCAGATACAGATACCACAAAAAAGAAACTGTAAGATACAGAATGCTGCAAATCACAAGAATTCATCTGCAGGTCAGTAAGAAATGCAGATAGTGCCAATTTGTGTATTCTGTATATATTCCTAGAACAGAGAAGAAACCATTTTTCCTAAATATGCGATGACCACTGCCAGACAAATACAGCAGCAGTAGTTTAATTAGTATTCCTCTAAAAAATACTGAAGAGAATCCTAGCTCTACAGAAATTAGAAGCTGTGACGGGACACCCGAGCCTTACAATAGGCTGCAACGCCAATTACATCTAGCAGTCTCTCTAAGCAGTAACCTTTGAAACTGTAATAGAGTCTTCTATTTTGCAGGTTAATATTGGATTTGAACAGAGGACTACTTTTTCATTACTGGAAAGACTCTGTTTGTATGAAGTTGAGTATCACAAGTGTCATTTCTTATACTAATTCCTTTTCTGGGTAGCTGCAGTACAAAGACATGGTCATGATCTTGAATCACAACCAATAAATAAACTGCAAAAAATCTAGGTACACCTTCAGTGCACTCAGAAATTATGTAGGAAAAAAGCTTGTGTTTGATCTTTTACTTAATCCACAGCTCTTCATCTGAGCTGTTAATATTAAAGTTTAAGCTTACATGTTTGACTTGTTAGAAGACAACAGCATGAGTGGGTTTAAGATCTAAAAATTTATTTTACAGATTTAGTCCCCTAAATTTTGAGTACGTTTTGCATTATTGCCTATCTAGTCTTTCCTCTTGGCAGAGTTCTTCTGAGTTGGAGAGCATCAAGAAAATCCAAGAATAAAGGAAGAGGCTTAAAAAGGTGTCTGCTCTGATGTGCTCTCCCAATCTACCGCTTTATTCTCTTGTAGTCAGCATCAGAAATTGCAGGCATAAATAAAGAAGTAACAAAACCAAATTTCAGCTCACTAACCTTCAGTGGGTAAGTGAACAGGGTACAATCTGATGGAAGATACATTCCTAAAAGCATACTTCTGTCAGCTTTTGGTCTGCCTCTGATCAGACACTAGCTACAATTCCAGCAATGCATTTTGAATACTCATTTACCTTGTAGTGGATAAAGAGACATTTACTTAAGCTCTAATGTCTCAATTGAGAAATACAATTCATTTGAAACATCCTTCCAAAAGCTTTTATTTTCAATAACCAAAATGGCATTTGTTCTAAATGTTACCATCCCCATACAAACAGTTTTAAAAATTGCACGTGGAGTACAGAAAAAAGTAGGGGTTTGAGTTAATTTTTCACATTCTTTATCCAAAGCCCATCTAGAACTTACTCTGTAATAACTGTACAGCCAGCCACTTAAAAAGGCTTTTATTGATGAAATTATGCACTCGGCATGCAACATTACTAGCTTTTCTAACTCTGCAGTATACTCTACCTTCATAGATGTGTTATACAATGAAATGAATGAAGTGAAGAGGTCCAGATAACGGGTAGTGAAGACCAGTGCAAACAGAAGCTGGCTTTTCCCAGAAATACCTGAAGCGATAAAGGAAATAATTAATTAATCAAAAGTGATGATGTGCTTTAAAACACCTGATGCCAAGGATGAGAAAGCAAGTTGATTACGAAATTAGGACAAAATTCAGGCTTCCAAAACTGAACTGTTCAAACAGAACTGTAAGTTCATTTATGTCAGTGGCATGGGTGTAAGTTACCTGTACACTGTTGTACTGGAAAAGGTGTTTGCACTACACAAGATGCAGAAGCTACTCACAGCAGAAAGCTTGCAGGTGATATTTTTGTAGATTGCACTATCTGTCCTGCATTATCACTGGGCACTATGCAGCAAGGCTGCATTAGCACTCAATTCTCAGAGTGCTGTCACATGCCTCAGTACATTCTTTAGATGCTGAATTGCTGGAAAGGTACAAGGATAGATATATAGATACTACAGATCCAGTGATAATCAGAAAGTATGCTAGCACCAATAACGTGATTTTAAAGGAATAAATCATTTTCACAACATAAGGCAGTCCAATTCAGAAACTTGACAACATGGTGGGAAAAAAAAAATATAAATCAATCAAAACCAGATGTTCCTATGTTCTACAACAAAATAAAAAAAGAGAGAAGTGAGCTAAGATGACAGACATCTCCATCACATCTTCAAAGTAACTTTAGATTCTAGGCCAAAGTCCCAATATTAAAACATTTGTTTGTACTTAACTTCAGCCACTAGAGCAGAGTCAGAAGCATAAAAGCTTTGCACAATCAGTCCCTAAAAGCTTCTGAAAAGTGAGGTGAAGCACCCCATAATACTGACGTGGTGGTGTATCACAGCAGGGGAACAAAACAACCTAGCCTGCACCTCTATCATGTTCCTCCAATTATTCTTGTTTACTGGCATCCAGGGTGAAAACACTTGAATCTGTTCAGCTAAGCATGCAAATATTGTTCAAAAAACAAGAGGGAAACATATCCTCTAGGACAGGGTTTTGATGCAAGCCTGAAAATCCTCATCCCTTTATACAGAGGTATTTCCGAGAAAGGCTTTTATTAACAGTGCCATAAAGCAATTAGAAGAAAGGCTGATCACTGAACTCCTTTTTCACTCTGCCGTAAGGAACACTGAATAAGCGTCCCAGATGAAGGGACTTTATACATCAAGTACAGAAATGGCTGAAACAGTAACAAAAAGGGGTTTTGTTTGCAACTTGCATATGTGAAATGTCTCCCAGGTGAGCCTGCAGAACCACCCAACTGCCCATAAACAACTGTAGCACAGGAAACAGCAAATGCCTCAAAACCTACAGTTACACAGATGGTAAAACCATACAACAAAAGCTGTAAGTATAAAAAACAAAAACAAAACAACCCACCCACCCCCCAAACAAGCAACCCCCTTACTCCCAACAAACCACTTCCCAAAGTTTAGAAAAAAACCACATTTGACATTTCTTGAACTAGAACTACGTTGCCAAGACAGCCGAAGCAGCTCTGTTGCATCCGAGGCGCGCTGACACTACAACTCTCGAGGGAGCCCTGCTCTCCTGCTGATCAAACCCCTCAGCAAGAACGGTGGCCTCGGGTCAACGCCTACAGACAGAGAAATCCACGCGGAGAGATTGCAGCACAGCATCATGCTGCAGCGTATAGCTATGGTCAATTATTCAGCATGATATTTTCTTTTGGTAAATAACTGCAAAACAGCAAAAAAAAAAAAGCATGTAAGATACAAATTTATAGCCATTATCAATCATTAATGTATCTGGATGTATTGTCACATAAATACGAGTCATATACTTAAAAAATTCCTCTAAGCCATTGCCAGCCTCACCTCTACCCTTAACCCCAAAGCTGTAATTTTTATTAAGGCATTCAGTATTTATACTGAATTTTGAACGTTCAGAATTGTCAAATGCTCCTGAAATACATCCTAATGCCAAGTTTAAATTAATTTTCAAGTTAAGTAGGCTAGACTAGGCAAAGTGCAAAGTTTAAACCAAATACCTATGGAGAGATCAGCAAACTGGGAGAAAGCAGGATCTATACTACTAGAAAAAAAAAACACAGGGAGGAAACGGGAAACACTCTGAATTTGATCAACACTTTCAGGAATACATCAATATACCTGCTACAGCACTGACCTCGGCTCGTGGTTGGTAACTGCAATATACTGAGAATACACTGTGCTATTCTCATCCTTCTCCCTTTCTGTTTTCTCCCACAAACATTCCTTGAGCTAAACAAACACATTTTTATTTCTTCTTCCCAAGCTCTGGACTCAAATTTTGAAGAGTCAAAACCTCTCATTTTTGTTTCATCCTCACCCATGGGAAAACTCCTTCCACTTATGCACTCTAGCAGTAGCATTTCCCCAGCCAGGGAGGACAGAGAGCAGAAACTGTAGTACTTTCTCATCAACCTCATTTTGCTATTGTGAGTCGGGTGAAGAGCAACAGGCAGCAGAGGAGGGGTTTGGTCAGCCTGGCTGCGGAGTGCATACAATACTTACTAAGCACTGTGGATCACAGCCACAAAATCTACAAACGGAAGCTTCTCTAAGGAAAGCCAGTCCACACTTAGTTGTGGGAACTTTGCAGAGTTTTTTAAGCATTTAATAAAGAGTTTTGCTCAGTACAAAGTCCACATCAGCCACAGAACCACAACTTCTTTGGTTCTACTAATAGAATCCTGTTTCAATTAAAAAAATAAACCAACCTAAGTCTAAGCACAAAGTTGTCAGCTGAGAAAGGCAAAATTTTCCTTCAAAGAGAGAAATCCCAAACCTACCTAAAGCAGCACTTTTTGAGAAAATACAAATAAATTCACAGCAGCCTATGGCAAAGTACTTAAGTCTTCAACATAGCATACAATCTGGTCCATCGTAGACGCATAAACAAAATCGTGAAACAGCTACATTACCTAGCAAAAGTATTACACATTTACTGTCTACGCCACTTTTTTTAGAGCATTCAGCATATAATTTGACAGCCTTGCAGCTGCAGGTCACCTTTAACACTCCACAAATGACACTGAGAAAGGCAAATCAAGTTTCAGGCAGTAATTCCCAGTGCAAACAATCTAATTTGACTCCTAACGGATTAGAAAATACAGTCTGAACATGACAATGTTTGAAAGCACAGGATTCTTCAAGTCTCATGAATTTCCTAATTATGACATGAAGTCAATAATGGAGTTACCTCCTACATTCTCCATGGCTCCTAGTAATTATTTTTGAGCTGTTATTTGGAGTGGCAAACATTTTTCCAAATTCTAAATTTGTAAACTCAAATAACCAGTCATGCAAAAAATTGTTTCTCTGCCAGGTCTCTGAAATCATGACTTGATTTGCTTTCCCCTTGTTCTCTTTTTAACGTACTGACTAAATTGGGGGAGGAGGGGGGAAGTTTGTCAAACACTGAAAACACAGATTGCTTCATAACGCAGATTATCCTAGCCTCACCTATTTTCCTTAATTAGAAGGAATCTTAGGAAAGAAAACGCGGAGTGATGCGTCTCAGAAAACAGCATGTTGCAGCAGAGGTACACGGCTGTCTCCCTGCTTCCAGCTGCTTCTCCAGGGCTCAGAGCTCCTCTGGAACAAAGGCCTCAGACAGAGACAGATGCAAGCAGAGGAGCGGAGTCGGCACCATGCGGTTTGCCAGCTCTTCATGGATCACAGCCTACTGTTCAGCAACCAGCCAGGAGCCTTCACTTACTGTCTGAGCTTCTGCTGCTTCAAAAGTGCACAGTTAAAGCAGCAGCTCTTCGGCCCGCTTTTCCTTAGTCACCAATACCCATAAGGCATTCTATGTTTATTTAATTTATAAACTGCTCTAATATGCAATGTAAAGGAACACAGACAGCCTTCTAATAAGAGGCATTTAGCAACCGCTCAACATCTACTGGTCACTATTTAGGGGTTATTGTTGTGTATGACTTTACAAATATATTTCATGTGAATATATAGTTATTAAGTTTTTACTAGTAGAAACCACAACTGTCAACAGCAAAGCACTACAAGGAACAGGGTAGAGCCCCAAAAATAAAATTCCATACTCCCTTGAGGTGCTCTTCTCATTCTAGACAAGCTTGTTAGGCCTCAGACACTGACCTCAAAGGAGTAACATGGATCTAGATTTACTCCTAAGAACTCTGTTTTTTTGGTGTCTTCCAGTTCTGCCTCAAACAAACACATCCCCGTTTCTTTTTTTTTTTGCTCAGGAAAATGAACAAAGCAGATGTTTTCTATGGAAACAGCCCATGCACGTATGTTTGTGTGTGGGGATGCTGGCTAATTTGATGAAGGAAAAAGTTGAGGGCCCGATGCAATACAGGTACATGCACTTTTCTGTGTTGGAGAAAGCAGTACTAAAGATAATGACTGCCACGAGTCTACTTTATTCTGAATAAATCACTAGTGACAGAGATCCTCGATCACAACTGACTTTTGTAAAACAACACCAGATCACTTTTCAAGCAGAAAGATGGGACGAGGTTACACTGCACTTTACTGTGTAAATAACCTCAAGTCCAAAGGTCACTTAAGAATCTCTTGGCTACAGCCTATTTGAATTTTAGCCTTGCACTAGAATTTCTCATTTTCCGTCTTCAGACAAGAAGAGATACGTAGTTTTTTGATCATTAGCTCTGTTTTCGCTTGTAATCTTGACTGCATTTCTCAAGTTAGGCGGAGAACAACTCTACAGAAGAGTTGGAGAAGGTCAGGCCCTCCCCCACCAGGTCCTAACAGGATTCCTGATTTACTAGAGCTTGAGCCAGGAAAGTTCATTAGGAAGGAGCTTGAGCTCCAATGACTTCAAATACAATAGTTCTGCAGTATTGCTTCATTTGGACCATGGAGTCATTTGCTTGTGCTCTTTCGTAAAGTTAAGAACAGTTTTTACTTTGTGTTTAAAACAAAAGCCATTAATTCATCTTTTTCTTTCTTTTTGCCCTATGAAATGACTAGCAAAAAGTGACTTGACCTGAAGACATGCAGAACCTGTACTTCCTCTTACCTGTAGCACAAATCTCTTCCATTTCCTCATTTTCAGTCCTTCCAGGTTGCAGATTAAACTAATTCTCCGCACTCTTAACCAAAGACTTTACAGACACATCTGTTCAAAAGTGTTAACTCAATATTTGAACGATATTTTATGTCAACACATGGCAAACCGATTTCAAGAATAACCACTCCTCTTTAACAAAGGAGAAGCACAATGAAGAGAAGGCAACGTCAAGCTCACAGTCAGACCCCAGTCCACAGCAAAAGCACTATTTCCAGGGTCGGTGGCCTGATCCACGTCATATACAGGACACCAGAATGTCCATTTTGAATTACAACTCCTCCTAATTTCGGAGAGAAATCAGCTGTGCTGCAGTTATAAGAACTGCTTGCAATTCCTCCCAGCCACCACAGCGCAGGCTGGAAGCGAAGCAGCACACCACATCACAGGGAAGGCGAGCAGGCACCAACAGAACACGGAGGGAAGCGCGGGCGCTGCTCCGCCGGGGGAGCCCAGCCCCCCCCCCGCTGCCACGTCAGAGCGGGCCCTATCGCGACAGAGCGCCTCTCGGCTCGGCCGGCCCCGCTCCCCGACAGCCCCCACTGCCGCTGGCCGCGCATCGCCCTGCAGCCTCGCGAACGGCACCGACTAGTTCGGTCCTCACGGCAGCGACCGGAGCGCG
This sequence comes from Gallinago undulata, assembly GCA_026546715.1. Taxonomy (NCBI): domain Eukaryota; kingdom Metazoa; phylum Chordata; class Aves; order Charadriiformes; family Scolopacidae; genus Gallinago; species Gallinago undulata. The sequence continues at coordinate 224,447 of JAOTQQ010000071.1, read as the reverse complement.
GGACCCGAGGGGGGGGGGGAGGGTCCGCCGGCTGCCGCTGCGCCAAAGCCGGCACTCCCGCCCCGGAGCGGCAAAGCCGGGGCCGCTGAGCGAGCAGGCGGGCGGCAGGGCGGGCTGCACTGCCCGAGAGGGCGAGAGAACCAGCGCCGGCTCCGCTCCCGGCAGCGGCGGGGCCGGAGGGGGGCTCAGGGAGACCGCCTGCCCCACCGGGGACACCCCTCCCGCTCCACTCCATTCATTCGCCCGCCGCCGGCGGTTGCATAAGGCGGGAGCGACCCTCCCGGAGACGGCCAAGCGCCAGTGTTCGGGGATTAAAGTACAAATAATGGCAACCGCTAAAGCTTTAACGGAATGGCAGCGCCCACGAGTGCCCCCCACCCCAGTGGGCGGGATGCGGCTCCCCCTCCCTTCCCCCCCCCTTTCCTCCCGCTCCACACACGCTGGTTCGGAGGGGGTCGGCCAGGACGAGGCCCGAGCCCGCTCTCCCCTGCGCCGGGGCGAGTCCCTTTCCCCCTGCCCGGGGCGAGTCCTGCCCTGTCGCCCCGGGGGGGACACAACCCCCGCCTCACCACTGCCGCCCGCCAGGCAGGTGAGATCCCCCCCCCGGGCTGGGCCCAGCTCTCATCAGGGAGCGGCCCCCGGAGGGCGGCAGAGGCGATGGCAGCTCTCCCCCCAACCCCCCCGCCGCGGCGCGAAGGCGGCCATCGGGCCCAGCCCCCAGCGCAGCTCCCCGCAGGCACCGCGGCCCGCACTGCCCGGCCGGCCTCGCCGCCCCCCCCTCCCACACGCACCCGCGCAGGAGCGGCTTTTCCAGATCTTGAGCAGCAGGATGATGATGGCCGCCAGGTGGGACAAGTCCCCGGTGAGGCGGAAGATGTTCATGGCGGCAGAGGCGGCGGCGCAGCCCGGAGCCGGAGAGCGAAGATGGCGTAAGCTCAGCGGGCACCGAGCGACGTGGCCCGGGGACGTGGCCAGACAGCCACCGCGCCCGCTGCACCCTGGGAAACGGGCGGGCGCGGCCCCGCCCCCGCACCGCCCCCCGCCGCCGAGCCCTGCGTCCTGAGGCGGGCCCGGGCCGCCGCCGGGACCGGCCGGGCCCTGCGCCGTCAGGGGGTGGCCCAGGCCGGGGCTGTCTCCCCGCCGGGCGCCGAGGAGGGAAGGCCTCGCTTCGGGTGCTGCGCGAGGCGCCCAGGACGGAGCAGGGCACGGTCCCTTTTTCGCTTTAAACTCCGCCGTTTTAGAATGAATAAATTGGAGGTTCTCTGGTAGCGGAGCGCAGCCGGGAGCGGGGGGAGAGGAATGGCTCGGCCTTCGGAGCCGGTGGAACCAAAGAGCTATGGCCGCGTTTGGTGAAACGAGCAATTGACTTGGCTGGTGTTTAGCAGCCCAAGAGGATCTGCTCGGCTCCCAGGGAGAAATCCCAGTGGTCATTCCCGGCCCCGCTGAGGCTCCGGGGGAGGGGCTGCCCGCCGCCGCCTGGCAGCGGGTCCCTGGCCCGGAGGAGGCATCGCCCCCCGCAGGGCGCCGCTCGGAGATGAGCCGCCTCTTCAGCAGCGCTCCAGTAACTCCCCAGCGCTCCAGTAACTCCCCAGGGCTCTCTGTAAAATAGCAACCAGCAAAAACGGCAGCCAGGAATGGGATCCCAATGACTGGAAAATACACAACAGGTAATCCCAGCTGTACAGTGGTACTTTGCTTTGTTATTGCATCACAGAAAGAGTAAGTTATTTATTTAAATTTTTTTGGTTTACATTATTACACCTCGTGTTTGAGGAAATACTGTAAGGACTTTACAGCTACAGAAGGATACGCAGAACCGTGTACAGGAAATTTCCCACACCACTTCCATACTGTTTGAAAATGTATGAAGAAGGTCCTAACTGCAATCTCTCATTTTCTTGTTTAAAATGTAGCATAAACATGGATATCTTTAGAAGGCTTACCTAGTCCCTGAAAGAAAAGAGAACTGATTAGTACCTCCTATTGAGTTTATCTTTTTTTAATAAGTACCCACAGTGTGACAGATTTACTCATTTTCAGAAACTAGGAATCAAAGCCTGTCCTCTTAAATCACCGTTTACAAGTACAGCAATACAACTCCTTGACAAACCCCATAGTATCTCTCATCTTACTCTTACAATGCCCTAAGAGGTTATATGTTACATTTGAAAAGTTTAATAGATTTGAACTCCAGCAGACTAATTATTCTAAACAGACACTGAATAACTTTTAGCATCAAATAATATTTGATGTAATTACCAGTAAGTTGCCTATTTGAGGACGTGTTAGGAGCCCAATTCCAGTAGCTGGAGAATTAGTACTGAAGATGCTGGCTTTTGACAGAACTCCCCAGCTCCGTGGCGCAGGTGGCCACGGTGGGGGCAAACGTGCAGCTGTGTGAGTACAACCCCTGTGGCTGCAGTGCTGTGGCACTTCCATCACTATATATAAGTGAAATAATAAGGTCTGAAATACAGTTCATGTCTTAAAGCACTGGCTGAACTAGACAGATTAACTGTTTGAAATAAGTGCACTTAATGTGTTAGATGTAAACACTTCTAAAAGGATGAGTAGGGAAATAAGAGTAGCTAATAAAAACACTGACAGGTGCATAACTGCAATCTATTTTAATAGATACATTAAAGGCAGAGAGCTGACATCCCTTCTCTCTCCACCCCTTACTCTGTTCACACAGGATCTATTTGGGACTTGTTTGTGATCCAAGTTGTTTTCTGACATCTGATTAAATATTGAAACGCGTCAGGCCCCAGTTAAAGATGACCTAGGGCAGCTTTCGCTTGTGCATCAAACCAGCACATGATTTTAACTATAGCAACAGCTATTCTTTGAAAAAATCAATAGACTTCTTTTCTATATGACAGTAATAAATTATTAAGGAAAAGTGTACCAGAAAATATTATCCTGCTGTATTTGTGATAGATTAGCATATTCCACAATTTTCGTATTTCTCCTTTAGGAATTTACCTCTGGGCTCTCCTCTTTTCTCCTCGTCCCCCAAAGCGAAGATCACACATATTAAGTGAGCTGCTGTTAAATATTTGTAATTAATACTAGCTAATACATTAGAAGGTAAATGTAACACTGTTGCTGGCAAAACAAGAAGTCCAGCAACCACAGTTCCTCCACGTAGTGCCCCAATGTATAGTGCCTTGGGCTGTACGCTCTGAACACGCCTTGTGTTCTTGCATCATGAGGGCAAGAAAATCCTCTCATTAATCTGGATCAGAAAAGCAGACTGATGCTGAAGGGGAAGGGGTAGGAAGAGACAGATTGACAGTGGCTGCTTGCTACTCTTAGCAGAAAAAACATAATACATTTCTAGACTGTCTATTTCTGCATCCAATTAAAGAACCAGATGTGAATAAAAACGTTCTATGGTGTAAAACTGGTAGAGGTCCTGCAGCAAGGTCAAGGTCAGGAGGGGTGTGTGAGCCAGTCTCATTGTTTCTCTGCTTAGGGATGATAGAGATGGAAAGATGGTCTGATAGTAGACAAGACACTTTACTAAAATAGGGAGTTCTGGATACCTGGATGGCACACAGAATTATTTTGCTCTTGAAAAGTTTGTCATTTATCTGCAGTTTTAAAAGCATGCTGTATAACAATGCACAAAATACTATTTCTGAGGAACAATTTCAGGTGTTCTGGAATACTGGTAAGAGAAATTTAACTTACATTGGCGTTTGTGTTTATTCTTCACTGACCTGTCCTTTTTATCCAGTTTCCTTCCTGCCTCACTGGAAAGGGAAGTCAGATCCTGACCTCAACAGCAGTGAAGGAAGCAGACACAAAGCTCTCCTATGGCATATGACAGAGGAAGGAATATTTTGCTGATTGGGACCATAAGGGGGTGAAATAAGGTTCTTAGTCCTCCTAAGGCCCATGTATCTGCAGACCTTACTTTAACAACAACAAAAAAAAACCTCAAACAACAAAACCACTTTCACTGAGATAGAGACCACAACGCTTAAAAGTTGTGAACCAGCCTAGAATATCAGCCTTTTCTGAGGAAAAAAAATAAATTGAATAGAGGAAGAGATTGTTTGAAATTTGATTTCTAAGGAAGACAGTCTATCACAAGGGAACGGGGTACCCCAGTTTAACAAGTTACCGTTCCTTGACTGATAGGCCATAATTGCACACTCAGAAGCAGCATGTGATTTCTATAACCACAACACAGTAGAACGCCAGCAAGCGCAGTATGGCTGTGGGGTTACCTGCGCAAGGGACACATTCCAGGTGAATATCAGATTCCCTGCGTGTTTGTGGGTGCCAGCCAAGTTAGCTGGACCTCTCCCGTGGCCCCAGCCGTCTGGCTGGCACGGCTCACCTCCTCTCCAGTGGGGCAGGCAGCGGGGCTCTAACAAGGTCTCAGTCTGATGTGATGGGACTGCAGTCTGTGTTATGGGAAAATAAACCAGGTGGTAATGATCCTAAGATAGGCACAGCAGTCAAGTGATAAGCTAAATCTGCCATAATGCGGTACATAATTGCTTCTGGAATATTTGAGCAGATTATAGAGGCATAAAGGACTTCTTAACTTTAAAATTAAAAAATAAGGATGCCATTTTTTTCAAGTGCTATATTTAGAGCTTCACACTGACAGGAGCTGGGTAGCTCTGATGTGACAGATTGAGATCACTGGGAGTCAAACATTCCATGTACTGTACAATAGCTGACAACAGCCATAATGCCAGCTCTACAGGGACAGTTTTCAGACACTGTGGATGGGTCGTTGTTTTCTTATCTTCAAGGATTTAAAGATACTAGAAATGTGGCATTGCCTCAGTACTGGTCGTAGGGATATTTTCTCCATCAGTGGTCCAGAACTAGTAACCCCTTTTTCTTTTCTAAACACTAGTCTGAATATAAAGGTGTCTAGCATTGAAATAATAGGCCAATAAATTATTTTTTCCCATCGGCTAACCCTCTAAGAATCCTACATGCAATCAAATGAATGAAATTAAATACCTGTTGGTACACATGGCTGGACAGGACCATGTGTCACACGGGTCACAATAGTCAGAAGAGCCAGGCCTGCATCAGAATTATGTCAGACTGTATACAGCCGGGTGTATATCCTGCAGTACGTACAGCAGTGCCTGGCAACCACCAGCGTAGTCACAAGCGGAGAGGAGAGCTGCAATTCTCACAGCATGAAGATAAAAAAAAATTATTGTCGTGGTATGTATTCAACAGCAGGTTTATGTATTAATCTGATGTTTTTTTCATTCTCAATGTTAGAACTAAAAAGATATAGAAAAAACATATACAACAAACAGCAACATTTCTTAAAGGATCAAAGTCTTTAAATAACATTTCTCTATAGAATATTATTCCCTAAAATCCTGATGGTGTGAAAAGAGAGGGGCTGTGGGATGTTTTTCCTAAGAATGGATCCCAGGGAAAGTGGTGATGTGCATTTTGTATGCGATGTGCATCTGACAGGGGACAGATCTGTGGCACTGGCAGTATCCTGTGGCATGCTGCTGGCATCGAGGTGTTCTGTTGTTTGTTTCACAGGAGTGAAAAGGAAAGTGTACGTGTTTCACTGTCCTCTGGCTACGGCAGCGTGGCAGAGTGGACAGCAGATCCCGTACCCTGCCTGCTAGCGCTCTCCAGCTCTTTCTGTCCTTTCCACAGAAATTCAGTTTCAACATTTTTGAAGGAAGTATCTCATGAACCATAGTTTTTGTAGAATGGGTTTTTCCATCATTTCCATCAGTGACCTTTACAAGAGGTACATTGGCAGAAGTAAAATTGCTTTTCTACAGTACTCGCCATCCAAGGTGCTCACGCCATCGTAGAACCAAACAGGATTTGTAATCTCACCATGAAGTAAGTACAACGTTAAGTGGGTGTTCCACATTTACCCGTCCTACACTGCTCATGTAAGAAACAGATATGTCTTTGACCAAATGTAAATGCAATGCCGAAGTTATTAACATAATTATTAATTTAATTTTAAAAATAAATAATCAAGGAGTTCAGCTATTTAAAAGCACTTGTGCTTGAAAGAAATTACAGCACAGATGGCACAAACCAAGGAGCTCACTCCTGCTCCAATTAAAAGCTAACCCGACTCACATAATTGCAGACGGCATCATTCCCAGGTACATTGACAGAAGATCATTTTCAGCTCGTGTAGATTTCTGAAGTGCTGGGTGCAGCTAAGTCCCGTATCTGACTTACACAGCTGAACTGGAAATGCTGACTGTCTTCTGGACTGTGAAAATACTCTCCCGCAGTGTCACTGAAGTGCACACAGAATTCAAGTCAGGCAATTTCTAGAAATCAAACAACCCTTCAATACTTTCACATCTACATGAGGCAGAACTTTTTAATGTGAAAAAAACGGATAAATCTTTACAAGGTATTTGATGCACTAAAGCACTTTTTTTTTTTTTTCTGTTTTAGTGGGCATTTGCATGTATTTGCTCGACTGATAAATTCTATTCCATTTAAATTAGTGTCACAATCTACTGTTTACAGGCAGAAAAGGGAGCACAGCGGGAAAACCTGGAATCTTAGCGTTAGAGAAGGCTCAAGGCAGTTTGCAGCAAGAGCAGCTCTTTGCTGACGGAAGGCGAAGGGAGATGCGGTGGTTCTCACGTACGGCGATGTCCCAGGCGGAGTGGCTGGAGGGTGAGGAGCAGCCACACTCCTCTGCCCGCCTGGCCAGGAGCAAAGCCCTGGACACCAGGCTGCTCCTGCTGCAGCAGGAATTACAGCACACGCGGGACCGCGGCGGGGGCTGTTCTTCCCACAGCTGACATTCACCCTTCCCCAGCAAAAGCCTCTGCCCCCCAGCTCCCTCCTCAGCCCCACTCCTGTTGCTTTCCCACCTGTAGCAACACTCAATTCTGTGCTCAGCACTGTGAAGCTAGATGTAACGTTTGCCAGGAAGAAATACAAGTTTGAAAGGCATTTACTACAGTACAGCCCTCAATGAAAAAGCTAAGCTTTTAAGTCTATGCATTGCTTTTTTTTAGTCTAGAAAAGATGAAGACTTTCGCAATGGCAAATGGAAAACTGTACCATGTGTTCTTGGCGTAAAATCATGTTGGAATGATATCAAAATGTAAATTCATATGCAGAGGATTTTTAATATATCTGTTTTTTTCCTTTTTTTTTTAAATATTGAGGCGTGGCATGAAAAGCATTACACACATAAGCCATATGTTGATAAAACACATGAAAATATTTGGGGTTTACAATTATGTGAAATTAATTATTATAGTGCTTGTGGAAAGTATTGGGTTGCCAGTCCCAGTGGTACGTAGCCCCTTGCCACTGGCAGGTGTATGCCTTGGCCCTGCCTGACAGAAGGGACGATCTCATGATGAACACACGCAGGTTTCCATGGTGCATTTTGTCACATGAAATACCGATGGTATGGCCAATCCCTTCTGTGTCAACAGTCCTGTGTTGAATACATACAGCCACGGGGAACTACATTCTGTCCAGGTGCTCACAGCATAAGAACACGTCATCGCTTCTTATCTGAGCAGGATTTAAACCAGCAGCCAGAGATGAAGCTATTTTATTGCAAGAGCCGTAACTTGTAGTACGGTTTCTACTACCTCAGAGAGAAGGAGAGCCTCTGTCCGAGGAACATACACTCAGTGTAAGAAAACCCAATAGATGGATACAACAGCGTGACCAAATTACCAGCGCAAGGAGCACTGGGTACAACACATCAGGCTCCAAGTGACCACTCTGTGTCCCCTGGACCATCCAGGCTCCTCCCTGGCACCTCAGTGCATCCTTCAGTGCTTTTCTCATGAGACAGAGAAGCCATTTCCAGTTTTGAAATTAGTCTGAAGTGTTTGGAGGGGTCCTGTGTTACTTGTTAATGGTAAAGGTAAGGAAAAGGGATACTTCACATAATGATGGCAGATGAAGGTGTTGCTTTTAAGCAATTAACCACTTTGCACTCGTGTATCTCAGAGCCTCTTGATTCTACTATTCTTTATCTCTAGCATCTCCTTTGTAAGGTACAGGACACTGAAAGTCAAAATGCAAAGAAAAATATTAAGTCTTTTGACGTACCTTGATTTGCTGTCTTAAAGACTAAATAGAATGCTTGAGCATTTAGTTTGCTTAATTGGAATTCACACCTTAAGCCCACCAGTGCTCTTGCTAAATTTTAGCCTGTCAAAATGGTAAAATCCAATTAAAGTTAATGGCAGCATTCTTTTAACAGGAGATTATCAAAGCAGTCGTGGAATAAAATCTAATCAATAGACTGGAACAGGTAAAATACAGATTAATACCAACAACATGCTGCAAATAACAAAGCAGTAATGGATTTGTGTTACATGGAATTTTAAATCTACTTTTGTTCAGGCTGGCTTTACAGTAATGATAAAGTGCTTTCTCCTTGATTGATTCTAAGGTAGCCTAATGGAAGTACAAGACACCTTGGTAATAGAGAAAAATTATTCAGAAATTGTTATCTCTGTATTCAAAGCAGGAAGGGGGTCCCGCAGTCCTTCATCCTGCAGTGTTCACTGTTACAGGTGAACCATGTTTCTGTTATACAGCTACCTCTTACTGAAAATACCACTTACCTCAAGGTTAAGTTGTGGATTCAGAAAGGGAGGTGCAGTGCAAGCACAGCACAGAAAACAATGCTGAAGCCATGCAAACCAGGAGCACCTGAAAAGCAGAAAGTGTTAAGTCTTAGTGTCAGGATACAGTTCAGGTCAGGTACAGTCTTACCTACACCACCCCAGAGAGGTGCAGGCAGTTCCAACACTGTGATCCCAGTTACATTCAGCTTCAAAAGGGGACACTGCTCAGAACAGTCACCTCCCAGTTACACACACAGTGGTGAAGAGAAGCGTTTTGTAGATTGGTGCTCATTAGGGAGAGGAATAACCAACCAGAAGCTCCAGAACTCAGCTGATCTTTAACCAGAACCCCCCATGCTTTGGTGTATCTGCAGAGGGAACAGGTCACCCACAAGGGGAGCTGGGCCCAGAGCACTGCTCCGATTCCAGCAAGGGCATCATAGCAATTTAGTCCCTCTTTCTCCTATTTTAGCACCTCAGCATCCCTCTCTCTTCTCCAGTAGCTTATGTCTTGCTGGTGTCACTGGAAGCAACAATATTTGCTGTCTGATAGGGGTAAATTCTCAACATTGGGTTGATCTCACACCCAGTAACGTACTTGCCAGCATAACTTGCCCAGTACGAACTGCAATTTGGACATGTTAAACCACTGAAGCAGAGGTACTAATAGGCTTTAATTCCAAATAGGATGGGAACTGCAGGAAAGAAAACCTTCAAGGGGTTTCCACGGTCTGGGTAAAGATGCTGCTCCACCCTACTGCTACCTCCTCTCCCACATGCAGCTCTGCAAAGAGAGTTCTGTGCAGATAAAGGTTGTGACCTGAAGGTCCAGAGATGCAGAACCCTGCCTTAAATTTAGGCAAAGAATATGGGAGAGAAGGAGAGGGAAAAGCTCCCAATTTCAGACCCCATTTTACACAAGCTAGTGCCTAGCATAGTGCAATTTAGGCTCCCAGCAGCACACAACTGCTAACGCCCTCTGACAATCCTCCTCCGTTACCTCTTGCTGTGGGTAAATCCAACAACATCCCCACTGTTTGTCATGGCCTGGCATGTGATTTCATAGAACCATAGAATGGGTTGGGTTGGAAGGCACCTTAAAGATGATCAAGTTCCAACCCCCCTGCCCTGGGCAGGGACACCTCACACCAGATCAGGTTGCTCAAAGCCCCCTCCAACCTGGCCTTGGACCCCTCCAGGGATCGGGCAGCCACAGCTTCTCTGGGCAACCTGGGACAGGGTCTCACCACCCTCATTTGAGGCAGGAGTTAAAAAGCTGATTAAAAATTTCATTGTTACCCCCCCCTTCAGAACAGGGGTCTGTTCCCGGTGGGTGCTGGGGCTGGACTCACCACCTGGGGCCGAGGTTGGCAGGGGCTCCCCGGTGGTGCCCATGCCCTGCTCCATCCCTGGGCTGCTCCCCTGGGCTCCATCCCTTGCCCGCTGCAGGCTCAGGAGCTGCCAGGTGTCCAGGGGCTCACGCTGCGACCTGCTGACGGCGGCGGCGTTCTCAGGGCCCAGGTTTGCTATTTGCTCTGGGGACAATGCCTGGGAGGAATAAAAGCCAGAAAAATTAGTTTTGGCTGTCAATTAAATAAGGCAGATAAGGAATCAGAAGTCAGCACTGCCTTGTGTTTGGAATGGGGGGAAGTCGCCTTCAACACTGTGCTGCTATAAAAGAGCTCAATAGCTCAATAGAGCTTAAAAGAAATCCTCTGCTCTCATTTACTCCACTGACCACTCATCTGTCTCCCGCTCCGGAGTGCTTTGATTCCAGTTAACGTTCTGCAGTCACAAGAATTTGAGCCCTCCTACACAACAAGCTTCTTTGCTGCAGCAATTCTCCACCCAGATTCTGCTTTAGAAAGATTAAACACCCTGTAGGTCAACGGAGCAAACCTTTCCTGATTTCTCATTGTCAACCAAACGCTGTTCTCTTTTAAACTGAGTAAACTCACATAAATGCCTACAGTTCCAAAAATTTTTAATTGAATCTCTTAATTCAATTATATAATACAATGTAATTTTTCATAAATAAAAATCTGAATAGTGTATACAGCTGTAAAATGCAGTGTAAAACCAAAACCTGCTTTGAATCTTTCAAATACAGAAAACTCTTGAGAAGGTCCGATATTTGTTAAACACATTTTGTTGTATCATTACTATTCTTACTAACAAAAATGTATGTGATTTGAAAGAAATTCTAAAGATGCCATAGATCTTCAATTTTCCTTGTTTTTCAAAAAAATAGATTCACTAAGGACATTTCAAGCACATCTAAACTGTCAGTGGCTGGGCAGAACAGTTAGCGTTCAAGGAGTTTTTTGCGGAAGCTGACACAGTTAACTATCAGGTTAGCTCCTCTGTCCATGAGCCCCTTGCTTGTCCCAGCATCTGACAGAGACCAGCAGGGGCAGAACATTCATCTTGTCGCTTCGTCAAATAAAGTCTGGGGCAACGATCTCAAGATCCATGTTCTAATTTCCGGTCCACGTTCAGAATGGCTGTAATTAGATATAATTCCTTTGTGAGCTGTATCTGCCTGTACAATCTGTTTTTCATAGCTAAGTCAGGAGAATGTTGCCAGAGTTTAGGATAATAAAAAAGCTCTTACGTGGTCAGCGGAGAAATTTGTAGCTATGACAGCATCCCTGCCAATGTTAGTAAACAGAGAAAAAGCCCCCTCAGACCTGAATACAGCATTGGAAGAAAGAGGGAGTCCATTCCCTGATTTCTGACCCTCAGTCTTTGCCTTTTCCTCAGGACGCATTCTGAAGAATAAATAAAGCTTGTGTAGCATATTTATGGGCATCCAAATACAGATGATGCATCTGAAAGTTAATGTTTCGGATCCTTGACTGCCTCTCACTTAACACACCATAGAAAAATTCTTGCTGAAACCTGAACTCAAACTATAAATCAGTGCTACATTTTATTTATATTTGAGTAAAAAAAAATAGAAGCTTGGCTGCTTCTTCAGTAATTGAGCTCTTACTTGGAAGATTTCAGGAGGTATATGTCTTATTGCTACTGGCTGGAAATATGGCATCAAGTTTTTATCAAAAGCTTTTAATTCATCCTCATTCAAACCACCTAAAAAAAAGTAAAAAAACAACAGGAACAAAACTTAGTTAATATTCTTTTTATCAGATTTATTTTTAGGCTAGTAAAATTTTAAGCATTTACACAAAATATCTAATAAATGGTTTTCTCCAGTGTGTTGTGGAGAGAGACAATGGTTCTTTTTTTGGTCTGTTTCTTTCATTGGATTCCAACATTACAAACTGCCAGACTTTAACCATTGGTACGGAATATGCTTTACCAGAGTCACTTTATTTTGGGAAAGAGACAATGATAAAAATCAATAAAACCATAAGCAGTGTTATTAGGGAATGCTTGTTCACAGACTCTTCTGAGGCGAGATGAGGGAGCATAAGCACGGATCAGGATCTGCTTCTACACCCATTCGGTACTTCCAGCGCGGGTTAGCATCAGGGGTGCTAACATTTATCAGCACTCAAGGAGCAGTTAATCAATCCCAGGGAAAAATCCCTGAACAAAACTGCGTGAGTTCTGGCTGAGGAAGTCTCCACAGCTGTGGGAGCGCCCTGGAGAAGTTCTACTCCAGGCTGACTGGCTCTCACTCTCCCTGGGCACCCCATTCCCCCCACTGCTGGCAGCAGGATGCTGGCTCAGCCACAGTGCTGCTCAGCCCAGCACAGCCCCTGTTCAGCAGCATGGGTCTGAAATCCAGGTTTTGTCCTGATTTACTATTTCCAACTCCCAGGACCCATATGACTTCAGGCTGTGCTTCCCAAGGTCAGTGTGAGCAGATTCACAGAACCTTATGGAGAATACCTCCACTTTTCCTTAGTGGTACTGACATTGCTGCAAGGTGACACCCTGCAGGTGACTCCTCTCTGGAAGAGATGTCTTTTGCCAGTCTAGACAAACGCACTGCTATGTGAACCTGTCTTTAGTGCTTAATAACAATGCATCAGAACCATCACCATCGAGAGTCTCAGTTTTGTTACCTGCTATAGTACCAATTTCCTGTAAAACAGAGGCGTTCCAGCCGGCTGCAGCACCAAACACAGACTCTGTCATCTTCTTAAACAGCCTCAGAACAGGGGTGCTACAGAACAACAGCCCAATTCTTGCAATAGCAGCACTGCAAAAGGCAACGAGGGCAACATTATGTGCTGCAATTACATGCAATACTAAATGTGCCTGGAATATACTTTATCTGCTGTCAGAAGACTGTAAACCCATTTTCAATTTAAAATATTTGCACACAAATTGCATACAAGTGTTTAATGCTTTGAGCAAAAACATGCGTTTCTCAATGCAATACTTAAATTGTGGGATATAAATGGCAAAGGAAACCTAAAGTAGAATATATTTTAAACAACTAGTGTACACCTTTCATAACAGTTATTGCCTTTCTAAAAGCATTTAAAACATAAAATAGCATCCTTTAAGCTCTGGAAATCCTGAAGGAGGACAAATTGCACAATAAATTTTATCAATAGAGATACTAATAAATATTTCATTAAGTATTCAGTGAAGTACCTGAATTCAGCAGTCCTTATGGACATGATTTCTGTGGAGTTCAAAGCACAGAGAATAGCTCCTAATCCAACCAAGTCAAAGCTTTTCAGCGTGCTGATTGTCTGGCCAGAGTCTTCCAGAAAACCTTGCAGAATAGATCTTGCCTACAAAAGGAATAAGATCTTATGCATGAACAGAGTAAATATAATTGAAAGTTTTGTTACAGAAACTCAAAACCTTGGCAGAAGCTACAGAACAGATATAATCCCGAGTCTCCCCAATGTAATTAGTTGGAGTGTTGCCATCAGGAGGAGCCCTGCCACCACCTACACGTGACACTGGAACAGGGCACTGTTACACAAACACTTCCCAAGCACAATGATCTGAAACTTTGTACCTCTTCTGCCAGGTCACAAGGAAGCACTTCACCAGAAGAAATGGGCATTGAACCACCTATCAAAACTGCCCAATTCAATTAAACTGCTAGAAGAAAACATAAATTACTCAAAGGGTCAACATGAGATTTTTAGTTTTTCTAAGTGTCATACATAGGTGGTGACCTGTGCTGAGGGTTAGTTTTCAGATATGAATGGGATATTGGTACCAAAATGCCAAAGTCATTTAGGCTGGTTCTCATCCTAAACTAACCATTTAAAAACCGTGTGTCCAGCTTAAGCCTGCCGCCAAGGCATCCTCCAAAGCCAGTAAGCTATAAAACCCTCCCACGTGCTACCTTCTGACAGTGCTCTTCAGAACAAGAATCTATTAAGCAGGTTGGTGACACTTTGCCGGGACTGGCTGCCACCACACCGGCACCTGTGCCACCGAGGAGCCCTGACAGTGGGTCACAGAGCCAGCAAGAGCTGCCAATTGCATATACAAATAAAAACTTATAGCTCTTATTATCAAAGTGGAGACAAGTTCCGAAGAGAAAAATCTGGGGGTCCTGGTAGACAGCAAAATGACAATGAGCAAGCAGTGTGCTCTTGTGGCCAGGAAGGCC
>JAOTQQ010000071.1:168534-199335 GCA_026546715.1 Gallinago undulata | reverse complement strand
AGACCCGCTCTGGCAGGGGGGTTGGACTAGATGATCTCCAGAGGTCCCTTCCAACCCCATATGATTCTATGATTCTACGGCTGGAAGGCAGACGGAGGAAAAAACACCACAAGGTGTAAAGTACTAAAAATGTTTAAGTCTGCATCACTATAAATACATCTTTTTTTTTTCCCTACACGGCAATGTAAAATTATCATTGTACACATTCAAATAACTTTTTACACTACCATTACGTTAAAGAACAAATCTCAGAAATTTTGATGGAGTCAAGAATATGTGAAACATTAACATGTGGTTCTTTGCCAAGAGAATTATTTACCTAGTTTAGCATTCAGGTTACGTAATTTAGATTGCATTATGACATTCACATATACAAATTCCAACATTATCTTTTACAAATTTAAAAATTAAAATAAAAACATACCTTTTCAGCAAGGATGTTTAATTCCCATTTTGACAGCAGAGCTATGAATGGTCCGACATCTAATGTTGTTTCAGCTGTCCAGTTGTTTGGGGAGCTGGAGAAATATTTTGGAAAATTATATTAATGAAGAAAGTTTACAATCAAAATTATACTAAAGCTTCAGAGGTTTTTTTATACTGTATCATAGAGGAAACACAGACAGTTTACGTCAGTGTGATGGTTCATGCTTATTAAATCAGATTGCATTTTCTCATCTCTCTGTGATACTGCACTTGATACTACACCAGGCACTATCAGAATTCTCAGTGTATTCAGAGAAAGCCTTCAAATATTCTGGCAACTGAGCTGTCTCTCCTGCAACTCATACTATTCTTAGCACTACGCTTTTCAAGTGAGGGGAATTAATCCTTTTTTTTTTTTTAAAGAGAAAACTGACCATTTCTACTAGGTTCACAGTGCAGTAGTAGTCTGCAAAACAGTATCAAAAGAGAAGTAGAAACCTCATAACCAAATCTGAAACCATCCCTTTTCCAAGAATCTAATCCTAAGGACCAATGTGGCCAATATTTCAAGCAAGCAACACTTGCTAGTACTTGCTTGTAAATGAAAAAGAACCCTCCTCTATTCCAACATTTAACTATTTGCAGGCGTACAGGGTCTGGTTTTCATTGGTGTTGGGCAGCTGTAACTTTCCTGGATCCAGAGGGAGCTGTGGGTGCTCGAGTTCCTGGGAAGGAGAAATGGACAGTTTCCCCCTCACTCTGAACAGACGGAGTTCACTGAACAACCCCAGAGAGTAACTTGTAGTGGCACCAGGAGGAAACTAAGGGACAGAAACATGAAACACAAGGATGGAACAGAAGATTTAAATCCACACCTTATTAGTGCCATATTTTTACTGTCTGCTCTTTCATTCCTCTGCAATGTCAAGAGTTACACCAGGCCACATCTAATGACACCTGTGCCATTTCCAAATAAGAGATCGATCCTATGATAGGCACGGTATCTCCTGAAATAACATGCTAAATTATTTCTAGGAAATTTAGGTCTTAAAAATTAAGTTCAGGTTTAGTTCTGAGTGGTGCTGGGTTTTTCAAAATGTACATAGCTTAGCACTATGCAGGTTTGGGCTGTTTGTTTGATACAAAGCTGAAAAATGTTAGCCAGCCCTGTTGGTGGTTGACTTCAGAAAGTGCTCGGGTAAATAATTTTTTAACCTGAAAGCGCCTGAAGAAGATGATAGTAACAAACCTCTTACTAGTGCATGTTCTCACAGAAAACTTTATCTGGTTTGTTGTTCCACTATCAGGAAGTTTGATTAGACAAATATTATCAAAATAATTATTAAGATTAAATAAAATAAGATAAAATAAAATATTACATAGCACAGTGTGTCACGATTCAATAAAATGCATCTGGATCAAGATTAATGCAAGGATGGGATCTAGTGGAAAATATAGCTATTCCATGACCAGAAGGAAGCTGAATGAGCAATCAAAATCATGGTTTCACCAAGGTGGATCAAGTGACGGGCTTTGGGGCTGAAGGGATGGGTTAGGAACTTCTCACTTTTCAAATGCAAGATACTGCTAAGAGACAATGCAAGAGAGAAACAGTATATTCTTGCCAGACAGAGGATGGCTTTGTTTTTCGCATGACTGATACAGCAGCATGGTTCCATCAGCCTCCCAATCTGAGTTGATACTGACACCCAACGCTGGCCGCTTTGTGCTTCAGTTGGCTGAACTTTATTTCCCTCTGCTGCATCTCCAGCTCTCCCATTGCCAGGGTGTTTGCAGGCTGCTTTACTTCCCTCCTCACACCACAACACTGAGCATCCCTCTGCCATTTTCCCATTCTTTGCATTCCTGCACCATCCGTTGCCTCTAACACCCTTTTCCTTGCCGTGCCAGACAGGCTACTTGCCGGCCCCTCCTCAGACACTGCTCTTCTTCTCCCTTGCCTCGGGGACCGCAGTCACACAGGGTGTCCCCGGGCTCCTATTTGGTCCCACAGTCACCACGTCACACGAGAGGAGAAACCTCACTCTCGAGCAGAGAGACCCCACGCTCGGAGAGTGACAGGAGCTGCTTTGGGTTGTTTTCGCTGCAGTTCTGCCTGGCAAAGCAAATGGCTGGTATCTGCATGGCGTAACCCTCTGCACACCCATGGTGGTACATCTAATAGCTTACCCATACAACTCAAAGAGCTTGTATTTAATTTCAGTCTTCTGCTGGTGGCTGAGCTGTTGGCAGAGTTTGAATTGAGGAAGGGCTGCGGCCATTGCCTTTGGGGACATTCTGCCATGCAGAAAGGCTGGAGGCAAGTGGCAGATTAGGTTTCCAAGTAGGTCAACATCAAATCCATCAGCAACGGAGCCATTCTGAAACAAGAGCGTTTACCTTGTTGGCAGAGCTGATCTTGGCTCTTGCCTGTATCACTCAACTGCATCACAACGCATTTAAACTCTGTGACTCTTTAAGGAACAAAGACACAATAGTTTGCACCAGCAACTTAATATTCAATTTCTCCTGAGACTGCTTTATACTTTTGCTTTTACCAATGCAACTGGTGATATTTAATAAGCACTTGTCAGAGCTTTTAGTGTATTCTCTATTCCATACTGAAGCACACATAAAAAATAATTAAAACTTAATCTCCTGCCACAATCTGCATCCAGGTGACCACCCAAAACCCACAGAAGCTGCCGTTCTGCCTGGCAGCAGAGTCCTCACATGGCAAAAGGCCACAAGCTCTTGCTGTCAGAACATTTCTCTCTGTTCCTCAAGCAGTTGCCAACACTGGGGATTATAGGACTGGAAGGTATGTATAAGGACATGAATATTCACAACTACATCAAAGAACTATTCTTCCCAAGGAACTGGTGACTGCTGCAGCTCCCAGACAGCAGAAGCAACAAGAACCTCCTGGTACTTCCACCTGTCTTCTGGGGCTTGCTGCCCCCCATGGCTTGCAGCAGGGGGGGACAGCCCTGGGTGCCAATGGGCCAGCTCCAGGCTGTCCCAGCCAGCAGTGACATTTGGTGAGAACATCCCGTAACATGCATCAGGATGTCAAGGAAAATTGTTAAGGAAGCTATAAAAAGGGTTTCCTTTGGCAGGGAACAATAAAATCAAAACAGTACATAAAAAAACCCCATAAGAATACAGATGGGTAAGTCAAGAGCTTATGTAGACGGTGACTGACATTACTGCATGGAACTGCAGTGCAATAATATGTGCAAACAGAACCACAGAGGGGTTGAGTTTGGAAGGGGCCTCAGGATGTCCCCTGCTCACATCAGGTCAGCTACAGCAATTTGCTTGGGGCGTTGGCACCAAGATCTTCTCCAAGCTAGGTGATAGCTCAAGCTGCTCTTTCTTGTGACGATGAAGAAATTAGCAGGCTATGTTATTTCCTTTGAGGCTCTCAAGAGTCCCTCAGCTATGGTTTCACGGTTTCACTGCACATAGAGCAGGAGAGCCCATGTCCCAGGCTGCTGTATACAGAAGAGATGATGAGCATGTGGACCAGAGAGTACAAGTAGGCAGGATAACTTTGTGATGCACCACATGACAATAAAGGGAGAGAAAACTAGTCAACCACTCTCACTTAGTTTGGAATTGTCAGTGTCTAATTACAGATTACATTTTCTGCAGCTCCCCCTCTGCTGCTGACCCCTCCTCACTGTACCCACCAAGCACTCCTGCACTTTCCGCAGGACAGCACTCTTTTTGTGAAGGCTTGGATTCAAAAGGCCCATCTCAGTCTTCCCCAGACCTTCAATGAAAGGGACACACAAAGGGCCTGAGACATACTCCAGGTACTCAGTCCTGCAGAGAGAATTTGAACAGTCTCAGAATGTAAACCTGACTTCCATACACCCATACCCCCACACGTGAAATCTGTGATGGTAGAGAAATTTATAGACAAGTCTGGACTTGAAATACTATCAACTGTTCAGGCCAGAAAAGTTGCAATTAATCCACACCTTACTTTAATTTACATGATCTTCCAGTTGATCTGCATGTGAACCTCACTCCAAAAAATGGCTAAGGGTTATAAATAGCTGCAAGTGGATGAAAGTTCTCTGAGATGCTTTAACACCATATGAAACAAGACTGCAGTTCAGAAACTTTTCCCCCTTCTCCTTTTTATTAGGAATAATTATCTGATGAATGAAGATGTGGTGGGTTGGTTAAGGACAATAAGTAGTTTTAGAGGAGGTTTCCTTATGATCAAAGTCAAGGAAAGCCTGCCATATTAAACAAAACCTCCTCTTCTCCACCAGAGTGGCAGGCAGCCTTCACAAACAAAGCCATATCCCAATGCCATGCAAGCCCAGTCTTATCAGGGTTTGTACCCAGGAGCAGCAACTTCTGATGGCCCTGAAGCAACAAGCAACATGCAATTGTTGGCTAAGTAACTTGGTGCTGCAGTCTGTAGAAAGCCTTGTATTAAAGTATTTCTGTTACTGTTCTATTGTTTTTCAACTAGAGTAATGCTTTTTCAAACAGAATCCTTTTCATTTTTTAGTTTTTTTCCAATTAAAAATATTCCAGGAAAAGAACAGTTCTCATTCCTTTTTATCACTTAAAGCATGTGTGAAGACAGAAAAAAAGAAAAAGGGGAATGAAAAAGTTGTACAATTCAGGACTACCATTTGTTTCCGATTCAAACTACCATTTGTTTGAATCATTAGTTTTCTTAAGACTGAAGAAATTATTTTAAAAGTGCTCTGAAGGCTGCTCTGAATGTACTGCTACAAATGCAGGAGCTTAAGATGTCATAAGATGTAACTTACGGAAGCACCAATAAGAGGAAGGGAGGAATAGATGTGTTGGAAACTTTCCAAAACTTCCAAGCCAAACAATTAACCTAAAAGCAACAAAAAATTATGATCTTAAACATTAGGAAATTTTGAGGAAGAATTAAAATAATGTGGTTTGTTTATTACAGTTTCTAAATTAGTATATATAAATTTGTATGCTATCTTCAGAAAGCATTTTTTTAGAAGTAGTTTAGAGTTTTGTTTTTGTAGACATCAGAGAGGAAGCATCCTGTATCTGAGTGCATGAAAGCATTTGTACGTTCCCAAAACTGATATATATTTCCAAATAGATTACTCATGAATTAGCAAGTTAGAAGGACCATAGAAATTTCTAGCAATTTGTAAGTGACAAATGAAATTGCCAAAATGAAGTATGATAACTCAAATTCACACATAATACATTTTATGTAAATCTTTTAACAGAAAAGTTCACATACAGGATTTTGAAAGAAAACTAAAAAAGAATTAACCAAATTCTAATTAATCTACAGTTTGGATATTGGGTAGTATGTTTATGTACAAAAAGTCCTTTTTTGGTTTTACCTGATATGGAGAAAGCAGAGGAAGATTCTTTTCAAAGAATTTAAAATTGTTTAAAAAAAAATCTGTGCCCATACTTTCAATAAGTTGACAAGTTACTCCTTTCACAAGCTGTCCTGTGCTGAGGAAAAGCAAAGTTCAATCTTTTGAATATTGAAGCCGGATCAGGTCCTTGCTTCCCACAACCACATCCTAAGATATAGTTTCTTGACCATCTTTCTTTCCCCTTTCTTATAATACAAAGGCTATTGAAAGTAAAAATGTAATCAAATTGAAAAATATTGGCTGAATCTTAAAATACCAAAACCTCTGCAACGCTTTGATCCTGATTTTGGGTTTGGAGACTGTTTTAATGAGGAAGGTCAATGATTTTGTGGTATCAAGGAATGAATACATATGAGATAGTACGAAATAACCACATCTAGTTTACCTTAAAGTCGCTCTCATCACAAAATTAGACTTAAACCCCATTTCAAGAGAGACTATCATCCATACCTTAGAAGATCTGCAGGAGAGTTTTTCTCAGACAGTAATTCATACAGATACAAAGCCTGAAATAAAATATACCATACCTTAAATTTAGGTAATTCATTTGTAAGATACAATAACTACTGCCAGGTTTTTGTATGCTTAACTCTCTAAAGGCATTTCTGTGGCCAGGTTTGCCCAATCTAAAGGCATGGCACCCAGTGCAGATTTTTTTCTTTGCAAGACAAAACATCACTGACTGGTACTATGGGATGATGTTAAACACTCTCATGGCACACAACCACAGAATAATTTAGGTTTGAAGGGACCTCTGGAGATCATCTCGTTCAACCTTTCACCTCTGTGGACAGAGCCAAGGGAGTGGCTGTACATGCAAGTGTGTAGGATACAGCACTGGAAAGAGAACATTTGTGTGGCAGAATACTGAGGGCTTTTAAGCTCGGCATATTAATGCTTCCCTTTCTGTAGCATTTTCTCAGGATGCTGCCTAGGCTTTAAGTGACCTCTGCTTGTTTACATCAAGATATATTTGGGGCTGTACCTTCCTTTTACCAATATTCCTTGAACACATATGTATTACACTTTTCCCGTTTTCCATCATACTGAATTGCAGTGGAAAGGGAATTGCAGAACAATTTTTACCTGGCTTCTTCTTAATTCTTTTTCTTTCATCATTGAAGAATTATATTCAGTCTGTTTCCATAAATCAGAAAGAGATATTTCTTTAAAGAAAGCTCCTTGTATGTCTTTGACTGATGAAGCAAAATCTCCAAATGCAGCTATCTAAAAAGAGGATCAGATAAACATGGCATTTCAGAACTGATGCTTAGATTCACAGGATTTGCCCTTCTTTCTGTTCTGTGTAATATTTCTCTTAAGAGGATAAAGGAAAACATGTCAGTATTAAAAACACCACTGAACTAAGCAAGGGAGAACCTTCAAAATACAGTTGGTGTCCAGAAAAAAAATATAAATATTAACCACTGAGCTAAAACACATGTGTGGGTGACAACATTTTAAATCATGCTCTGCATATCTGGTTATTGCACTCTTGTACAGAGAGAACCTGCTACACGTGTGAGTTTATAATCACCTTCCTGAGGATCCCTTGCTGTTGTGTGGGTGATAAGTCAGATAAGTATTGGGAGGTCGTGCCTCGAATAATCTGAGAAAGCTCCTTTGGGTTCATGCTGTAGAGTGACCGGGTGCTTATACCAGTTACCAATGCTCCCATTTGACTAACATTATAAAATGATAAAACCTGCAGAGATAATCACAAACAAAGAGAAAGTACTCCAGCTTGTAAACAGCAGATACATGTAAAAGCAAAATTTAATAAATAAATCAAAACTATTATTGCTGGATATTTAATACATTTCTTGCCTGAGGATGCACTTTCCTCTATTTCAATTCAGACAAGACTATCCAGGGAACACGTGTGACAGTTTTCTCAGAGGCTCCTTTTTTGAAACTTCAGAGAGGACCCCGATTCCTTCCACGACAGTATATTTGAATATATAGTTCATATATCTCTGATAATGTAAATTCTGCCTAAGGCAGTGATACAGACAAAATAATATATGCAAATAGTAATTCTCTCTAGAGATTCTCTTACTAGAGAATTACTTTGGGACGTACAATCTTGGATGTTCTTATTTGATTCAAACAAAATTTTCAGACCATTAACAATGCTAAAAAGAAGTCTCGTACTAAGTTTTCAAAAATCTACAGTTATTGTTAGAAAAAAGTCATTTCACTTTTAAAAATCGAAGGTAGGAAAGCTGTTATCAGAGGTACCTTTTCATAAGAGAGATATTTACTGGATAAAATCATAACTTGGCTTTTTGCCCACCCAGAGACTTGGTTTAATGTTGCAATCGCATTATGCACCGCTTCAGGTGACAAAGATTCCAGCTGACTTGAAGTTAGCCCAACCACGGCATCCGACAGAGATCCAAGGGCATCATTAAGTGTCTGGTTTTGCATGGCAATGTTCAGGAGTTGAGATTTGAGCTAAAGTAAATAAAAAAAAAGCATATGGGAAAAAAAAATCTGCCGAGAACCAATTTTCTTTTTCATCCGAAACTTTAACTGGAGTTTCTGGAACAGGCACTGGCAACCACTTAGTGACCACTTACTTCATAAAAATTCAAAAACAGAACCACAGTTGTCAAAGGAATATAGAACAGGAGGAAACAGAATGAGAAAAGAATGAGCAATGTATAAAAAACATCAAAAATGGGCTTTTATTCATTGCATTATACGATTGAGAACTATGTCCACTTATTTCCTAGATCTCAGTCATTTTTTCACTCTTTTCTTTCCAAATTCAAGAATAAAGTCTCTCCTCTTCTGTTTTCAGGATTAGGTTAGGCAAGAAGAACGAGCATCGTACCCACCTTTTGAACCTCAGCCTGGAAACCTCTCAACTGATTGCATTTAATCATTTGATGAAGTAAAGCCCGGGCCACAGCAGAATCCATCTGTTCCATGTCATCATAAAAGCAAACCAGTAAACCCAGCCTATATAGAAGAAAATACATTAGCTAACTTCTGACATGAAAGGTGTCATTCTCAGGAAACTGGAATTTAGTAGGGTATACCCTATTTATGCTCAAAATTTGAATCATTTCTGTCCATCACTAATGCCTTAAGCTGTAATCTTTAAAATTCCACATGGCCTGAAGGGTATGACACATATGCACCGCTCTCCATGCTCATCTGAACTCTACCCAGATTGCTTGTGCTGTCAAAAACTCAGCTTTCCTGGTTCCATTTGTCTGTGGCTGGATTTTCCCAGCTGATGACTCCACTCCCCTTGGCAGAATGTGCAGTAAAATCTCTGCTTGGAAAAAGGACAGAGGGCTAAATAAGTCTCTGGAAGTCACTCGCTGAGTTCTTGTCTGGATCGATTGGGTGTTTTGAACTCTAAATCCTGCTTGGATTTCACATGCAGCGTAACTCACTCCTGTGCCAGAGCAGCAGCTAGAGCGTCACATAGCCTCTTCATCATTTTGGATTTAGGCAAACCCTACTGTATTTCACATCAAACATATGACTGGCTGATGGATGGAGACCTGTCCAACTCAACACTGGCCAGCAGAAAACGCGCTGAGGCTCTGTCTCGGTTGTGCCCGCACGGCAGTTTGCAAGGCTGTGAACCAGGTCATTTTCCACCACAGCACCAGGATCTAACATTGAAGTCATAATTTCCATTAACCTCTGTGAAGCGCAACCACAGCCACGGTTGGTGGAGAGCAGTCACACCACCAAGGACAAGCACCTTCTGGCCTCAGCCTTGTGCTTGTTACTGCCACCACTCGCAGCCCTGCAAAGCAGGTCTGAATTCCGAATCGCTCCTCTGGGCTTTAAACTGCACGGTGATGGTGATGAGTTCCTTTGTGGGAAGCCTGAATAAATCCCCCATCACTGTAAACAACGAGCCTTTCCTGTCATAATTTACACAGGACAAGAACGTGCAAAGCCCAGCTTTCCTGCTACCATCTCCGTTTTCAGCAATACAATGATGCACACATAGGCAGAGTCTAGGCAATAACGTCCAGGTGTGAACGAAATCAACAGCAACACTGCAGCACTAGCACAAATTCTGCAGCACAGAAAGGCTTTGCTGTTAGTTCTTCTAGTGCCTCTTACAACAATCTGCTTCATGATATAACAAAACACTGCTTCAGCAGCCTATCTGGATTTGCAGGACATCATCAAACTAACATACAAATCAAAGAAACATCTATAACTGCATCTTTATAACAAATAATTACCTTCTGGTGCATTATTGCATACCCACCAAGAGCTCTTCATCTCCTTTGGGATTAGCAGCAATGAATAATACTACTTCTTAAAAGTGCATTTAAGTCATCAGTATGGTTAAAATGAATAATATAAAATAAGTGTGTTGTAAAAATGGAATATATTAAGGATTACAGAGCATGACATTTCTCTCGTCTGTGAGAATGTGGCACCTCTCATGAGAGGTAAAATAATTTTTAAGATTCTTGACATTGAAATTTAGAGTGTGGGCATAATTCTTCTCTCGCTTACATCTCCGATAATCAGCAATACTTCATGAAAGTCAGTGAGTTACATTGCAGTAATGACCGGAGCTCTGAAGCCACAAAGCATATTCTCCATTAGTCTAAAATGCCAAGGTATTCCCTAAGGAGACCACAAATAACTTCAGACAGTGGTGTCTTGGGACTGAATACATCCATTTATACGACAGTAATACGTAAATGTGGAGTACAGCACTTTCTCACAGGTAGCTCTTGCTCACTGCATATTTATGAGTAAGAACAGGTTATTTTGTTCTTTTCATAGAATCATGGAATGGTTAGAGTTGTAATGGACCTTAAAGCCCATCCAGTGACACCCTGCACCTCCCACCAGACCAGGTTGCTCCAAGCCCCCTCCAGCCTGCCCTTGAACCCCTCCAGGGATGGGGCAGCTTCTCTGGCCAACCTGGGCCGGGCTCTCACCACCCTCACAGCCAAGAAGTTCTTCCCCACATCTCATCTCAATCTCCCCTCTTTCAGTGTCAAACCTTTCTCCCTCCTTCTAGGGCTCCCCTTCCTCATCAAGAGTCCCTTCCACAGCTTTCCTGGAGCCCCTTTAGGGACTGGAAGGGGCTCTAAGGTCTCCCCAGAGCCTTCTCTTCTCCAGGCTGAACCCCCCCAACTCTCTCAGCCAGCCCTCCCAGCATCTCTGGACTCCCTCCAACAGGTCCATAGCCTTCTTAGGTTGGAGTCCCTCAAGGTTCAGGTTTTTATTATTCTTAAAGTTCAGTGCTCCTATAACAGCCCTGAAAATACAGTTTTCTCCTTACACGCACACTAGTCACGTGTGTTTAAACAAGGCTCATGTCTGCCCTGCAGGATTTGAAGAGGACACAGGATGGGCTTTGTAGCCCTTCACTGTGTGACCTCTCTGGTGACAGCCATGACAATTAAAAACCACTTGCACTCCTGGCTGGCATGAGCTAAGGTTTCCTCCCTAAATCCTATCTGTAACATGATTTCCACAAAGCACTTCCATCTTCTGTGTTTCAAACAGCCAAGGCAACTCATGTCCTGTTGTCCCAATTTGTTTTATTTATGCAGTGTACAACATGATGGGGTCCTCCAGATACTGCTGTAGTCCTCCTACGAATGCTACAGACAACTCCTCACTGTGCAGCTGGAGACAAAATGTTAGCTAATTAGGCATACCTCCAAAAATTCCTGAACTAGCAGTTTTTCACTGTTGCTAACCAGGGTTAGATTTCAGCCTAGATTTTTCTGCTGGAAGGAAGAAGTTATGCCATATCAACAATTTCTTCAGCTACTTATTGTCCTTCTCTATTCTCCTCAGTTACTCGTTCTCTCCATACACAGCCCTAAAAGAGAAAGAAAAGCAGTCTTGCCTGTAGATAGTTGAAGCGTTTCTCATATCAAATCCTGACGAGTTTATTCTTTCCAGGAAAGCTTGCGCGAGCTCTGGTGTGATATCATACACTGCGTCCAACTGCTTTGTGGCATTGTCATAGCTAATGAATAGTCTTATCTGACCGGTACAAAGAAAATCAAGCGTCAGGATTATGAAACAATTACATCCAATAAAATAAGTTTGACACTCTAAATTAATTGAATCCTTTAATGTTCGAGAGAAAGGAAAAAGACAGACTTGGATAATACAGTATTTTTGAAGGCAAAGCTGAATGAGTGATCCTATGTCAAACTGTAAAATAATTTGAGAGTCTTCTGTCATTGGTCCCTATCTTTCTTTCCATAAAAGTCAAAGAAGTCTGATAACAGATAAATAACTACACATTAATGATAGGCACTTTCAAATTCCAAAAAGACAAGAATAGTTGGTTGACAAAGGATTTGGTTTCAATTTCTATTTAAGTAATTAAAATCTATAAACTTATTTTTCATGTTTAAGTTTGCATTTGTGTTCATATTGTTTGTAGCTGACATCACTTGACAATGATATATTCAATTACATTTTGTTACTTACTTCATTGAGACTGATTTTCAAAATTTCTTCTAATGGGAGATGGACCATGTATCTTCCCAAAATCCATAAGTTTTCTGCATTGACCCAAGAAGCTGATTCATTGAACTCTGTTTTGTACAAATAAATACTGACTAGAATGTTAAGAAAGTGATTATTTTTGAAAAATATCATACCCAGAAAGTTGTTATTGGTAAATAATCAAAAAAATATTTGCAAATCAGAAAAATCCTTAGCAGCAAGTCAGGTTCCCTCCATCAGCTAGATTTTAGCACCACACCTTTATGAGCTCATACTTTTTTAAATGAAAATGAAATAGTGATCCAAATGTCTCAAATTTTCTCATATGAAAATTATTAATGTTTTATGTTGTTGAAACAGAAAATGGATAAAGTATGGGAAAGGAAAAATTAAACTAATAGTATTAAATATGCAGTAGCGCTTTTTAAACTCAGCTTTCCTAATCAAATATATTATTTAAGAACACCAGGAAGGCATGATACTTTCTAACACTTTATACATCTTATATATTATTATTGATTATACCACTCATTTCAGCAATATGCAATAGCAATAATGGAGAAAATGGAAAAATATTCATATACCTATATGGAAATAGGTTGATAAAAATTACAAAATACTGCCTAATAGTTTAAAAATGTCATTCATCTAGTAACATTCTCCCAAGGACTGAAAAATGAAACCATGATTCAAATATCCCTGAGAAAAATGTATTCATGGACTAGATGGGTACTTTGAGCCAAAAAGACAGGTTTTTCTCCAAAGTGTCCTAATTTGGATGTCTCAACATGTGGTGGCTCTGAACATATTCCGTAGCAGTGCTGACACAACTCTGTTAACATAAAATCATCAGCGCATTTTGCAGAGTTTTCAGTATCTGAAAAAAACAGTGTATAAATACCAGAAGCTGAAGAATCCCATTTAGTGATTTTTTTGAAAGCACAGATCTAAGCTCCTTAGCTGAGACAAGACGATGCTCCCAGCAGACCTGTCTGTCAAGCCTCCCATTTTTGCAGTAATATTATCTCCCATTACCAGGAACACCAAGACAGTTGAAAGTATGACAGAAGAGTTAAACAAAAACTATCACAGTTTAAGGATGTTGACTGTGGCAGAACAGACTTGCAGTTACCAAGCGGGGAAGCCATGATCCCCAAAAGCTGTCTGATGCTGAGGGCTTTTCCCAGGACTGCCGAGTATCATCAGGCACGTCCTGAATCCTTCTTCCCCAGTAATGCACTGGCAGTAACACCACCTCAGCAGCATCATCCACTTCTCTCTACCAATTAATGGGTTACTCTGGTATTTTGAAACAGCAGAAGTCCCAGGAACCAAATTTAGCTCCAGTGAAGCAAGTGGGCATTTTGTATTTGATTTCCAGGGAAAGAGGAAGAGCATACACATGTAAAAGTCTAAAATGGTCCCACAACAGCACTGCCAGGATGTTCAGTGAAACCCAAGCACTGGCTCCAATGCCTCAGTGCTGCTGCCACTTTACAGCCCCTCATGGAGCCTGACCTGCACTGTCCCAGCTGTGGCACACCTGTTTAAGACAAATTAACAAGGCAAACAGAGGTGGTAAAATGCATAAAATCAGAATTGATGAACTTTGTTTTTATCTTGTGCCATTTGAACAAGCCGGTAGAACTTTCACAACATCCTGCATTTCTTTTGTATTTCTAAACAGTGCATTGTCTAATGTATTCTGAGACAGATCTATTTCTCTAATCTAAATAGGAGGCCAGAAGTGAACAACACCCCTGTGCAAAGTACCTGACAGTTGGATCCTATTTAAGTCTTAGAAAAAGGACTCAAGTACAAGAACTTTGTGTATAGCATGCAGAAGAGATGAAGAGCAAGCATCTTTGGAGAACTATTTGCCATGAATAACAAATATATTATGTTTACTGTATTCTGGAGCAAAGGTATTCAAGACAGCTACTCTTAAACAGACTTGTGTTAAATCTGGGAAACAATTCAGCATAACAGATAGGCCTTTTGCTGACTGTTTTTCTCTTATGATAAGCAAGAAGAAAATACTTCGTACATAACATACCACTTGTGTTATAGGATTTTTGTAGCATCTGCTTCATCCAGCCGTACAGTACTCTCTGTGTATTTGCTGAGGTTTTGTCATAGAGGTCCTTGAATACTGCTGATCTAAGTGAGACAAGGACACGTAAGTTCATTAATGAGTTAACTACTTTTTTTTTAAATGACACACTTGGACAAATACTTTTAGAAACAGTAACACTGCACCTGGAAAATAGACTGATACTATATAGTAACCTATTTTTAAAAGCACATATAGTCAGCAAATACTACATAGTATTAATTGTGTCTGGAAAATAAACAGCTTACAAGTTTCTGAAGGCATCCTCCTGCAGAACATTTGGGAGGCTCCCAATGACATCAGGTTGGAGATAGTTTACCCCTGACACTTGCAAAACCTGGCTTAGGATATCCACGCAGTCCAAAGCACTCAGAACCAGAAAGCATTTATCCAGTGTTATAAGGAACAAGGTCCTGTTTACTCCTGGGCTTTGAAAAACTCTCTCTTTAGTTTTGTCCCAATCCAGACTAATATTTCCCATTTCCTGCAAGCAACAAAGGGTTAAATGAATGTCTCTTTCAGTATACTTATATATTGAATGTCTCTTTCTACATATATATATACACTTTCAATATATTGTTCATTTTGAGGCCTGACAAAAAACATTCTACAAAAAAATATGGTGCTAAATTCTTTCTGGTTGCATTATTTCGTATAATTCCTTTCTGGCATTGGCCAGAGACCAGCTTGAATGTTTTCATAAAATCAAAATGCAAATTAGAAAAATAATCCAAATGGTTGAAGTTATAGTGTATGCTCACATGAAAGAATTAGTTGCTTGGAAAATGAAAGGATATCGGGATGGAATGGGTATCATTTCATATATAATTTAGTATTGCAGACACCTCTAGAGCAGACCTTTCCCCATGCAGTATTTCTTGCAGCCGTTACTACAAACGCCCCTTCCAGAAGATGGCACAAGGCCAAAGGGCCAGGCCCAGGGAACAAGTCTCCCTGGCTGGGGATGGATTATGAGGTTGCTCCTCTCACAAGTGGTGTGTCCAAGACAGCGTGTCCAGAGCCCACAGTTGCAGCCTGGCCATCTGCTCGAGTGACACTATCAGTCCTGGAAGGACTGGGCATGGCGTCTGAGGATGAAATCTACAGCTACTGAGTGACGCTGTGCCACGCAGGCTGCGGTGCGTGCTGCACTCCCGTCCCGGGAGAGGGGCTGCACCTCCATCGCCGGAGCGCTGGATGACACTGCCCTTGCTCTGGGCAGTCGCCTCATGCATCGGGGGAAACGCTCTCCCTTTCTGCCAGATTCAAGTGCTCTCAGACACCAGGCTGTGATCCCACCCCTGCAGCAGGGACCTCCCTGGTGCCCCTCACTGACTTGGAGTGAGGCTTTTAAGATGGGTCACACAGGGAGCGCACCAGAGGCAAGCAAATGTGCTATGCTGCCTCCCCTCCAAATTGCCTAATAATCCACTTGCACGCTCCACAACTGATTAGCAAGATAATTTCACCTTCTTTAGTCCTCTTGGTTCTCTTTCTAGACACTGAAGAGAAGCAGATACTCCCTGAGAACAACTGGTCCTATCTACCTCAGACACTTGCACAGGGAGGTAAATCATGCTCTGGAGATGCGTTATTTTCCCCACTGATTACAGAGAAAATCCAGACGACTGACTTGGACTTGCTATCAAACTTTTAAACAGCAAGAATTAAATGAAATAAGCCCAACGTAAGGAGCAGGGCTCCTGGAATCTAATCCAAGCCAGCTAAGTAACTGGGTGGTGTGCACTGCCGGACCCCCCGCCTGGCCCTTTCCCATTTACCCAAACCATTGACAGCAGCTTCTATTTTTCACAAGTGCAAAGTGACTTACAAGATGGTCCTTTCTGAAGTTGAAGAGATACTTCATTGCAGTTTGGAACTGCTGCTGATCAAGCTGTTGAAATTCGGACAGTAGTTGCCTAGGCTGGTATAAAAGGCTCTTCAGGTAACTTTTTATGGACATCTGAAGTATAGAAAAATATGCGTAATATAGATAAAACTCATACTACTGTACTATGGGCACCTTTTACTCCCTGAAAATCTCCATTTAAGGAGAGGGAAATGCTTAGCTCCTCTATTGTCTGTGTTGTCAATGACTACAATAACTATATTCAACACAAACTGTAAACAAAAATAATCTGAATGCAATGCTGAAAGACAGTAAATTTTGAATCCTGTTCTTGGCTTCATGAGCAAGTCGTCTCCAGTGAGCCATTTAACAACAATGCCTCAGTTTCTCACTTCATAAAACAAGAGTACTAATGCCTTTCTGCTTCATGCAGCAGAGCTGTGAAAATGAACCTTTCCTTTAAAGAGCTCAAAACAAATCAGGTACTGTGTCCATATTATTACTTAAAAAAAGGAAGGAAATGTGCAATCAGATGGGAGGACAAGTCTGTACCAGATCGTAAGGCAAAAATATTGTCTCTCACATCAAACTGCATTACCAGCTAACCATCTCGTGCCTGTTTTGAAAATCTAAGGGGAATTGTAACATTGGAACAGAAAGCACTGTAAGGCTCATTAGCACCAGGCTGGAGTCAAATCCCTTCTAATTCCTGACAGAATTATTTCAGAATTGGTTTGGAATTTGACTTGAAACTGTTCTTTGTTGTCTTTGCTCAGCTTGTATTTCCACCAAGAAATATGAATATAGTTGGGTCCTTGTTGCCCAGGGGGTCCAGGCCTAATTACAGCCCTAAGCTGTTAATAAACCTAATGAAATGGGAAGCGGCAGTGTCAGTCTTGTGTAGCCTTGGGTGGGCTGTGGCAGTGAAATGGAGCTTGGGAGAAGGTCTGCACCGTGGAGCTGCACGGCCGGGAGCTTTGGGATCACCTGAGGCTCAGAGATTGCACATTGGGCACTTTCCTTCCCCCATGCGTGCAGGGAGGGGGCGAGCTGTGCTGAGGTCACAGCTCCACTTAAACCAGCTGGTAACCTCTCACAGCCTCTCACTCCACCAGAAACAGTGCAAACTACACCCATGGTCACAATCTGGGAGAAACCTGCCATTTTGTGGAGAAGCAGTATGTGGATACACTCAATTCAGAAACAATGGCTAAGCCTGAAAATTCTCCTTTCCATCAGAGGAAAACCAAAGAGATCTTCTTTCTTATTATTTCTGCTGTGCATACTCCTGCAATTTTAAGGGAAAAAACAACCAAAAACCTATTCCCATTTTCTACTTATCTGCTACACTGTAGATCTGTTAGTTATCTCTACTATTGACAACCTAGCTTTGGTTACAGACATAGGTTGCTTTTTTAATTCCTTTTTAAATAAAGAATTTTCATGCATTTTAAATGGCACAAACCTGTAGGCTGCTAAGAGTAAACGTAACTTCATGGGCATGAAAATACTCCATGACTTTTGTAAGTGTATCTGCTGTCCAGACATTGGAACTATAACAGAAAACAGGACCAAAAATGCCAGTAAAATAATATAACATGTAAAATGGCAGATTACAAGACAAAACAAGAATAAGAAAAGCAAACACTGTTACTCACACTATAATGACATGATATTCAGCTTTTTGGCCTAACAAGACTGATAGAAATGCAATGAAAACATGTAGTACAACAAGGAAAGCAATGAATTACTTGTATTTTTTAAATCTAATTCCACAGCCACCCACAATAATCTCAATTTTCCATCACGCTGCTGTTAGCACCATCTCCAGGCATGAGGCAAGCTGTGTCGCAGCTGGTCTGAAGCTATAGGCATGTGTGCTGGCACCCTGCTATGCCTGTTCTGCTCTGGTTGTAGGAAGAAAGTTCAGCCTGCTGCCTTTCCCCCAGTAGAGGCTTTAATTTCAGCCCGTCTTCTTTATGCAGCCATTGATTTTCTCAAAACATGTAGGAGTGGATTTGCCTTTGAGGCTTATATTGCTCTTTCAAATTTAGACAAAATTAGCAAATAATTCAAAAGTTGCCAGGAGCTGGAGGAAGTGGGATGGATGGCGGATGGAACAGCACTGAAAGAATATGGACAGAAAGCTGGAATTGCACCTAATTTCCTTAAGAAGCATTCTGAAACATATGAGCAAGTTAATTACCAAAATTTCTGAAAACTGTAGCAGATACTTATTCTCAGTCTCATTCTATGCATGGTTTTTGCTTCACCATGAAAAACAACGTTTTCCTTGTTAAGAGGAAATACTCCTCACAAGGATCTAAGTCAAAGTAATCCTACGTGCCAATTTCATTCTATCCACAATCTCCCAGTTTCTGTGGAAATGAAACAGATCATATCTGAAGTGCAAGATAATACCAAATATCAAGATGTTGAGAGCAATACATTACCTCTGAAAACGAAGTATATCAAGGAGGGCTACATATGAAAAATGGAACATAAAAAGTTATGGTGAGATATTGAGTTTTAATTCCTTTTAGAAGCAGAAGTGGGAACAATTTTGTACATTACCATTCAGATATTTCCCAGTTATTACTTCCTCCTAAGGAAAAAATTATAAATATATGTAATAAATTATTATTTTTAGATTATAGTATAAAATGTTAGTAGAGAGATCAAATAAAAATACTAACCACAGCTTTGTGTAATAATGGCGGCAAATCTGTAAAAGATTATCTTGTTACTAAAAGCAGATTTAATGTTTTACCATTCAACCGTGTTATACAAAAATACACGTGGAGTATACAGTGAAATTATATATACGCATATAATCTATTTCTAAGCATTAAATGCAGTTCTGATTGAATGTATTTACAGAAAAACAGTGACAATAAAAGGCTATTAAATAATAAGCAATCTTGGTTAAAATCTTTGCTCCGTGAAGTCAAGACAGCAGAAAATATGGTCCTAGTTACTAATCAGCACTGCATCTATTTTACTACAGTAGCTTCTTCCATCCACACAAAACGCATCCCTCATACAATTCTGGTCTTACCTTCAGAGTCCTGACTGTTTGTAATCTCAGCATGACTCACTGATATCAATAAGAAACATATCTTCAAAAGTCTGGACATTTCTTCTACTGTTTGTTAGAATCAGAACATATTTGGATTGAAAAGAACAGAGTCAAAAGGCAATATTCATCCAAAACTTTCAGTTATAAATCAGAGACAGTACAGAGTGCAGATTGAGATCAGAATGATCTAAAAGTGCTTGCTCCCAATTTTCACATTTAGATCTTTTTCCAGGATAAACATATCTTTTATGCAAATACAAGTCTGCCAAGTATGCCTGTGCAGCCAGGTTTATTTCCCTTTTACCAAACAGCTGTTTTAATTTTCTTCCTAGGAGCACCGTTTATTTACTAAGCCACATTCCACCTACTATTAAATGTGGTTTTGTTAAAGCAAAAAAATCCAAATCCTTTTAAACTCAGATAAAACAGAAAAAAAAAATAGAGGGAGTGAAAAAGGAAATAGTAAAGAGGCCCAGATTAACTGTGTCTAGCTTGAGAGGTTGCCTGCAGGGTCATCGCCGGCGGGCCCAGGACCCACAGCCCCCCGCACGCAGGGGGTCGTTGGTGCTGGTGCCAGCTCGGGGCAGGGGGTGAAGGAACGCACCCCCCACCTCCAGTGCAAAAAGGGGAGAACATCCTTCTGCCCCTCTGAAGCGAAGGGAAAGCGATGCATTTGGGAAATGCGTTTGCCACTTCACCCAGCGGGATCAAAGCTCTAGTCTCTGCACTCATGAGAAAGAACTCACATCAGGTTCTCCCCACCAGCTAGGACACAGATTCTGTGCAAATATGTGTTTTAGTAGCTCTTGTTATCCCTGCTACCCTGTGCTATGCACCATAAAGATCACCAAAAGATAAATTAGCTGTAAGGGCAGTAATGGGACACCTGGAGCTTTTCACCAGGGTGTCACCGATTCTCATCGGACAAGACTGACAATCTCACCGTTGTCCTACGTGAAATGAATTTGTTGCTTTCTGTCTAGTTCCTGAATGACAAGGACGGACACCACAGTAGCACAACGGGGCAGAAGGGAATCGGCGACGGAGCAGCTCCCACTCTCACGGAGCCCCTCCGCAGCACCGAAACCACGAGCTGCTTCACCCCCCGTTGCACCACGCTGGCTGCCAAGAAGATTTCTGCCTCTGCCCCCCCCGCCTGGCCCTCTGCCCAGTCACCAGAGTCATCTTCCTCCCAGGTAAAGCAATTAATTAATCTAGGATATTAGATGATGCCCTGTTCTACAGATCACAGCTTCTTACACTGGGATTAGTCTCTGATTTTAGCAAATGACATGGAGGTCCCCATTGGCCAACTTCACTCTGACCCTGAGATGACTTTGTTAGGTTTTCTCTTCCTTTCTTTCATTTCAAGGGTTTATTTGCAGCTGCATTTAATTTCTGCTTTTCTTTTTCTTGCCGTATTAATTCTCTTTTTTTTTTTCCCCAGAAGTTTTTTGCCACGGCTTGAGTTACAGATCTGAAGATTTGATAAATACAAACGTCTTTTTCAGATTGTTTAATCTCACATATCAGCAAGGTACTCTTTTATGAAAGCACCTTTCAACAGCCTCTAGCCTCTTCAGTCTGTTACAAATATTTAACTCTAGTCTTGTAACAGGAGTAACTCAAACTGATAGATGATGAAGAATTTAAACATCTAAGCTTAATGCTTAAACATCTAAACATTAAGAAGCTATCCCCTCCGTCCTGTTCTTGCACACACTGAAACCCTTCTCGGCTATTCTTTTGGGAACGCCACAGTACACATCTCTCATTCAGACGTATCCTGTTTCCTAGACAATGAACTTTCTTGTGTTTGTTTCTGCCTTTGCCCTATTAATTTTGCAGCAAGGCTTCATTCCTCTGCATACTTGTCAATCCCACTCATTCACTTTGATCAGGAGTGCATTTTAATTAAAGCACACTAAATTAATATATAAGGATATTAAACGCTAGAGAAAGTGCTTTTTTATCCTAACTCCAGTGCACAATTAGCAGGTGCAGAAAAAGCCTGCTGTGAAATAGCCCTGCTTGATAAAACAATCTACAGGATGACATAGTTCCTTTTGTGGGTGAAACTAGTCTGTTTGCAGAAGCTCAATGCAGCTTTTAGACATCCCCAGATCACCCTGTGGGGATCTCTTCCATCCCATCCAGCATTTCCCCAGAGATCACTCCTTGCACTACAGCATCCGCTGTGATCACATCCGTGAGATGTCGCCCTTGCAGGACTCCCTGGTCACAAGGAGCCTTCTTTAGCTCCCTAAACAGATGCTCTTCCGTCTAAAAAATCCTAGACATTTTATCACTCACTCCAATGCAGCTGTTGCCTTATCTGAAACTTGATAACCAGAAAGACAATCTCATCACCAGAAGTCTTGCTGATAAACCCTTGCATGACTGGCAGCCAGGCTCCCGGCACCTCTGCAGAACAGCCCCATGTGCAGCGAGAAAGCTCATGGGGTCCTGCCTGAAGAGAGGGGAGCCAGGGGAGAGCAGGAGAGAAGAAAGATAGAGAGGGTTCCCGGGGAGAGCCGGGAGCCCCTGGCACTGTACCTGCCTCGGCTGTGCGCCTCCTTCCCACGGTCGCAGTGCAATGAGCAGGGTGTCTGTGGCGAGGACGCGGGGCAGGGACCGGGAGCGGGGCCAGCACCGCCCGCAGCACCAGCAGGGGGGGGACACGTCTCCTCGGCAGGGGCTTAAGGGGCGAGGGACTCCACAGAAGGCAAAAGAGGACACTTCTCCCAAGATGGAGAGAGAACACCCCGGGCCAGGCTGGTGCTGCCCCATGCTCCCCACACCCCCCGCAGAACAGGGACTGTACCTGGGACCACCCAGCAAAGGGGCTGCAGTTTCCCGGAGATAAAGTTGTTCCAACTTTGTGTTGAAAGTTTGACTAAATCATGCCCTTGCTCAGCACTTTTTTCCTGCAAGGAAGCATCTCCCGCACACCTTGACAGAACAGAGAGCTCAGTTACTCTGCAGGGCAGAACATACACATGCGTGAGGACTTGCGCCATCACCCACAGCTGGACAGGCACAGCAGAGAGATGAGGCAGGTCTCCCAAGCCTGGGACAATGAACTTGGACATGGGGACTTGCAATAAGCACTTTTCCCCTTGGAAGACAGTACTTCAAGCCATTTAATCAATGACTGGACTAACTTTGCAGGGGCTGTGTGAACAGACATTAATCACACACAAACCCTCACCATCTGGCAAGAGAGAGCCCCTTTCCCCCAACAGGACGGGCCATGCTGTGCCCTTCCTTCACAAGGAACTCCGATTGTACAAGAACAGGTGTAGGTACAGTCCCTTGGTGCCACTCAGTATGTTCAATGGGACTAAGCAGGTTTTGGACCCTGCTGAATTTAGGCTTACTCATTTCATAGCTTTTCCCTGTTATTGTTCATGTTTTAATAAGTTCTAATTCCCCATCTCAAGAGTAAGAATAGTTGACTAAATAGAGGGAACAAACCATGAAATCATAAGAAAAAAACCCCACTGCTATTTATGTTGTACTTTCTGTCCCAAAATTTCTCAAAGCTATTACAAACCAAAGTCCTAAGTGACAGGACTAAAAGATATGAGATATGAAATACATAGCCTCTTGCGGGATTAAAATATTTAAGTACCTTTGAAGAAGTTTGTCTTAATACATATCTGCTACAGGAAGCTAAATTCATTACACATTAAGGAATATATTTTCCCACTTCTAGATGAGCACAAATGAAGGTAACAAACCAAAATGAATGGATTCACTCCCAAGCTTACATAACTTGCACTCCATATCTTACATGTCCCCAACACATGAATCGGATTGTACTCTGTGCCAAAATTCAACAGCACATGCTGAAACAAGAATAATACTGCACCTGAGTTACTGTTGAAAAACCTCACCAGTCAAAGCCCTCACCACATACCATGGAATACTTACCATTCCACAAGACGATGAAGAATAAAAGGCAACTAAATTAGCAAGAGAAATCACTAGCCATCAGGATAAACCTAAAGAGACACACTGAAACATCCTACCTGGCATAAGATCACCAATTGTCAAAAAAACCCAAACAAAAAACACAATGCACAACTTTTTTAGACTTCAAAAGCAAAAGATAAGTCAGTTCTTTCTTTACTTACCAGCCGATACACAAGCTGAGGTCTCTCTGTTCTCTCACAACACTAACATCCCAAGCAACGTACAACACTGCTGCCAGCACATGCTGCTTGTTGTTTTAAAGGAAGGTTACATCCCAAATGCAGGAACTATCCATTTTAAACAGAGTTTTTAGAATAAAACATGTTAAAATAAATAACATTTGCTTAGTATTCCCAGAAAAAGGAAAATGTCCCAAGCTAGCAAAACCTTCAAAATCAGGTCCCTGTAGCCCGACCCTCAGAGGCAGTTTGACTCACAGAATTTGCAAGGAACTGCCTGCACATCTTTTAAGCTAAAAACTTCTGGGAGTAACTTGCTTATAAAATTTGTTACTAAAGGCATCAGTTTAAAGTGCAAAGTTCTGGCAAGTTTTACCTTAAACTCTGTCACTGGAAAATGGCCTATGCAAAAGCAGTAAGGAGTTATGAACTTTGAGAGGAACATGATAGAAACCCAACCAGAAGTGATACATTTTTTTGCGGACTGTTATACCTTTAAACAATAGTTAAATGCTGTTCAAACAAATGCAAGGTTGTGCTGCTACTGCGAGCTTGATTCCCAACACAAAGAGCAGTTGCTGCAGGCAAGTGTGGCTATGGTTACAAAAATGAACACAAAAATTAATGCAAAAAGTCATCTCAAAAAAAGTTTATTAGCATGATTAAAAACACGTGAAGAATGACAGTAAAAGAGAAAGTAACTTAGCATGGAAGAATATCCATTTCAACAGTTTATATTCAACAAGGCCTGAACTGAGTGGATAACTTTACTGCCAGATTTTGCTTCATTTCTTTAAGAACGGTTCCCATTTTATCAGTTTCATCATTATTAGGACTATTGCTTTTGTTTGAATCTGATCCCTGTTGCAGGTAATTATAAAAAAATATCCCCCATTACTGCTGGATAGCAGAATGTACTGTTGGTTTAAGAGTTGGTAAAAAAAGAAATTCTCAACTGAAGAGTCTGTTTAAAAAACAACCTTTTTTTTTTTCCTAATCACACTACAAAGAAATACATTAGTATTTTGGCCTTTAAATTTCTTACATGGTATTTATTTAGCATGGCAGTCCCCGAATTCCCTCCCTTTAAGTAACCATAAATCAAACCTCTCTTGCAGAGGCTGCTTCTTGGGTTAGATTCTGGAGATTTACTTCATACACGCTTACACCGGCTTGAGGACGAAGACAGCATCGTCTAGTACATAGTAGTCATTATACATATCACCTTCACATAGGTACGGCAGTCTGGTGAAAGCCTCTATGGCAAAACCAGCTTTACTGAACACTTCTGGCAGGCTATTCACCTGTTCTTCCCAGGTGTGCCCTTTGATTTCCAAAACTTCCGAGGGTTTTTCCCACTTGCCACCTACTGAGAAAACAAAACAGTTTTGTTTAAATTACAAAGAAAACTTATATTTTGCATTTTCTTACAGAAAGCATACTACAAAGATTAGGTTCCATTCCACTCCAAACAGGAGGTTGACACGCCATTTGAAGAGCTGTTGGAAGGTTTTGCCTGTTGTTCAGAGGCAGCTCTCTTTTGTGACATTTTTAACTGGCAGTCCTGAGACTGGATGAAAAGTAATGTCCATTAGCAAGGCTGGTGTTCAGAGGACACAGACAGACAGGCATTATAAAATTATTTCTTTATGCTCACTGTTTGGCCAAAGATGGCGTCAGGTTATTACAGTAAATTGAGCCAGCAAATTGAAAATTATGCTTTGCTGTGAAGTTACCATCAGCAGACCACCACATTTTCATGGATCGCTACAGAACCTTTGGTCCTCCAGTGGCCACCTACTAGCTAATACAGTAAAGACTGCTTAGGGTCATAAAAAATTAAGAAGCCAAACACTTGTATCACGTTGGAAAACCCACTGTCATTTGTTATATCTGATAAAATAATCTGAAGGTTATAGGCACAACTCTCAGAAGTTCAAAATTTAAAACTCTCCACCCATTTTTCCAGTAACGTCATCCAGAAATAACACGTTTTCTGGTTTGCTCTGTACCTTTAACCAGTTTGCTAAATGCACTTGCAAACACCCTTCTAAACAGGAAGTTTTAAATCTTGTGATTCAGAGCGTTCTGCAACACCAAAGATTTCCTAAGTTCCTCTTCCTTCAAGCAGAATCATTTCCAGAGAGATACAAGAAATGGCATCTTTCAACAAATTAAAAAACCTGCTGATGCTGGCATTAGACTGGATTCTGTATGATGCTGGTAAGACTTTTGTTTAAGCTTCTTGTATTTTCCCATGTAATAGCAGTTAAACAAGACTGAAAAAGTTGTGGCTATGATTTGCAACACAGCTACAAAATAAGGGCGGTAAGAAGTTTTGCTGAGAATCAAACTAATTTCTGCTATCTTCATACAGCTTCCAAATTAAGCAACTGATAGCAAATGCTTTTTCTTCTGTAAGTCAGAAATCAAAGATTACAGGAGCATTTCAGGGTCAGATTCAACCACATGTGCCTGCAAAGAAGGGTCCTGCAGCAGCAGCGTGGCTTCAGTGCGGCTGTGCTGTTTGGGAGGAGTGTTTGGGAAGTTTGGCAGCCAGTTCCTACACAAACTGGAGCCACGGAGCCCTCCTCTGCAAGGCCATCCAGAGCCCTGGGGTGAGGGGAAAAGATAAGGGATCAGCTGTGGAAGCACCAGCTACTGCCTCTCACCACACGGGGTGCGAGGACAGTAACAGCTTAGTTTACCACAACCTTCAGATTGCTGCAGCTGCTGTGGAACGGCTCTGATGTTGATCTCACACAGAAGCAGAGTTTCATTTTATTCCTGCAGAAGTCAGACACTGAATCTGCTTGGATTTGGTCCACAAAACACTCAAGTGAGAAAAATGAAGGGTCAATGCTGATTGTCCACAGTGGACAAGCTTATAAATTGTGTATCAGCAGTAGATTAAGAGACTTCAGTGTATTTTTCTTCTAATTTGTTATTTTTTAGGAAGCAGAAAAGGATGCTGTTAAGCTTCTACCTTCATTTTCACTGCAATAATCTCAATTCAATTGTTTAAATAACTAAGCAATTTATTTGAATATAAATAAATATACTAAACCACTATTTAAATTATTAATTTCAATAACTACTTAAAAAAACCCTCCCAGACTAGTCATATTAAACCTTAGATTTCAGTTCCTTAATTAGAATTTTCTTCTCTGATTAAACTTCCTATTTTCTCTACACACATTTTTAAATACCAGAA
This sequence comes from Gallinago undulata, assembly GCA_026546715.1. Taxonomy (NCBI): domain Eukaryota; kingdom Metazoa; phylum Chordata; class Aves; order Charadriiformes; family Scolopacidae; genus Gallinago; species Gallinago undulata. Next base: position 172,609 of record JAOTQQ010000071.1, on the reverse strand, counting down.
CTAACAAGCAATATTATTATACTTAGACACACAGAGTCAATACATGTGATGAAGTGGAAGAATGTTTAGGAACTACTATGAATTCTAACTGATGTTAGGAAATGGCTGTTACAAATGTCTCCATTTACAGCCCCTCCACTGCCTGCCGTTGGACTGTCTGACTTGACTCGCGGATCAGGAACAGCCGAGGAAACACTTGCAGAGCTACTCCTCTAAGCATCTGAAGCTATGTCACACAACATCCCCAAACACTCAGGACTAACCCGAGGCAGGAAACTACACAAAATATTTTTCTGCTCTTCTCCACTGCCAAAGGAGACATGCACATTATTTTAGATGTATGAATCTTCTCTATACTTTTTCAGAAAAAAAAAAAAAGCACATTACCACATAGGTAAAACTGCTAAATGAACACATGGGCAAGCTGTAGGAATTATTGAAAGTTTGCTGGAGAAAACCTTAAAAATGCCAAATTCAAAACAAAGTTGGTTTTCCTCCTTTCCTCCAATGAACCAGAAGGTTCATTTTCTTTTTATATCATGCCTTGCTTTCTCCCTGTCCCTCACGCTCCCAGCTGTTTATTCTCCACAGGTGCTGCAGAAACCTGCCACGTGACTGTAACGCAACCCAGATTTCAGGAAGCCGACTCCTCCATGCACACCGTGTTCCTAACATGTGCTTTCTCTGCCTCTGGATGCTCCTCATCCCCACCTGAAGTGCTATGGTTTCGTTTTTTAACTAACAAACATGAGGATTTGTGTACTCCTGGATGCACAGATCATCAGAAGTACCAAATACATTTATTACCAGGAAATAACATTTCACTTCAGATCAATAATCTAACTGTAGACGACAATGCTGTTTATATCTGTGGAATAGCATTTTCAGATTCAAGTTCACCCCATTCTAAACAAGCAGGAGATGGAACAGTACTAACAAAAACAGGTCAGTTGATCAATCCTTCTTAATGAAGCATCTTAAAAGAAATGAATTATCTTTCCTAAACACTCCCTTTTCTTCCACTTTCCACCTTGGAAATGGCATTTAAGGTGGAAATACCAACAAAACTGTTAGGAGGACTAGGACTATATTAAAATATTTATAGTAAAATCATGGAAGGATTCTACAAATAAGCATCTTAATCTTGTTTGCTAATTAGAATGTTCTGTCATACGAGGCAAATGACTCTAGAAATCTATAAAAGAAAGAAGATTTTGTACTCTGTGTTATCTAACAATACTCTACATCCTCTTACATAAAGACTTCAATGTCTATCAGTAAGGAAGCATCAACAGAAAAATGAGAAGTAGAGAAACTGACATTTAGTGGAAATAGGTGGCGAGAGTAGAGGGTCCCAGAACTGGGGATTCAATGGGCCAGCCTGAGCAAAAGGTTTTGGTTCTGAACCTTTGTATCATTTGCCTTCTAGTTAAGAAAGTGATCAGACTTCATTAACTACCTTTCAGTTTTACATGCCCAAAATAGAAAAAAAACCCAAACAAACAACAACAAAAACAAACAACCAACTAGCTGGATTATTACTTTCCCTATATTCCTTCCTTCCTCTATCTCATAGCACTTCTGAACAAAGGTCTGTGAGCTTTATTCAGATATTCCTTTACAAAAACAGAAAACTGGATTCTATTCTCTGTCTATACCTCAAGGAAGGGTTTGTAATCAAAACCAACAAGTCTCCACTGCCCTTGCAAACATTCACAGAAACAAACATGATGCCACTAAGGAATTCAGACTGAAAACGAACCAGAAGAATACTGGAGGGTTTTTCAGTTCCTCAAGAGGAAGGGGGGTGAAATGCAGAATCCTAAGAAAATTATGTGAATCTGAAGAACTGTCATTTACTTTAACACTCACTTTTAATCAAGGAGCAGAGAAGCAGCACAGCAATGGAAAACTCATCCTCATGACCATCACCTCGTCCTTACTGTTTCTGTACAGTATCACTGTATTCACACTCATTGCACTCTACAAGGTAGGCTCAAAGTAATTCTTCTGATTTTGTTCATTTTGTAAATCTAAGCAATTTTAACATCTCCATAAGGAGAATAACAAGACATTCGTAGATTCCACAACTTTTATGATTAAGTTTTAAAGAGATAGTTGAAGATCACACACTGCACACATCTGCAAACTTGTGTGGCGATGCCTGTACTCCCAACAGCGACCACATTTTCTTTTTTCAGTAAAGTGTCTAAAAGAAAAGGTATTCTAAAGTTAAAATTATCCTAAGAGTAATTATTGGCACGTGGGACATTATCTGTCAAGGCACACTCAAAAAGCAGAACTAGAAGTTACCATCTTAAGTCATCAACTCTATGGATTAGTTTCCAGCAAAAGCAAAATAATTTAAATTTACTGTCAAAGTATTTGTGAGCTGCAGTAAGGTTACTGCAGACTGACTTTGCTTCTGTAATGAAATTCTATTCATACATCATACATATACGGAATAAAGACCTTGGTAAAATTTAAAAATAGCAGCGACATGGTAAAAGTTTTATACTTATAGGAAAAATTGTGTTTAGTTAAAAAACACACAAACAAACCCAAAGCTACAACTGGAATCTTTACATATAATGAGACTTTGACGTGAGAATGAGGACCTCACAGTCCAAAGTGCTATGGTACGGTAAAAAGGTTCTTTGCCGTAGTGATCAGTGCCTAAGCATAAAGACAGGGCAGTCTTTTTGATTTATGTTTTTCTTCAAACTAGGTGAAGCAGTACAGTGGGAAAAAGGAATCAAGCCTTCCTCAAGGGGAAAATCTGATGTCTGAGATGCCATTGGTTTATTTTTTGAGAATTGGATAGCACTTCAGACAGGTTCCACTGTCCTCAAAGCAAAAATAATTGCAATATCTACTACCAGAAACTGAAAAAGACCTTTGACACTTGAAAACTTCCCTGATTTTTCAATGGTATAAGCTGATCTAATGATTTATCTACACATTATTTGATGCTGTAAAAGGGCAACGCGTTTAACTATTCTGCTACTTTAGCAGTTGGCTTCTCACCTTATGTTTTAATCAGTTTTTATTTTATCATCCCTCTCTCCAGTTAAAACCAAAGCTGCTGAAGAAAAGTGGGAATGAAGACCAAAGAACAGAGAACTGTGTATGTTACCACTTTGCTTGCTTTTGTCTGTGATTCAGAGGGGGTGGGTTTTATGTCTTTAAGTATATTGGACATCAATTCTGTTATTAATTGATGATTCAGCTGAAGAGACATTCAGAGATATTGAGGCATCACTTCAGATTTGTACAAAACTCGTCAATGATTTTGCATTTAACTAACTTTAATTATTAATCAATTTATTTTTAACTAATTGGAATACTGGATAAAGTCACTCTATGTAAAGGCCATCTCTAATACACAGCTTCCTTTAGCTTAAGTAAGTTTTGTTCAAACTTCTTCTGAAAATAACAAGTTTTGCTAATAATTCTTTTTTTTTTTTTTTAAATGGTACATTCAGGTAAGCCCTCATGTATTTAAAAAAGCTCTATTAAGAACCTCTGTCGTCATGTATCCTTGAATAAAAATCAGAAGTGATACATTTAAATATCCATTAAAGGTATATATGTTAAGAGATGTAATATTAATGTAATTTAGAACCCTTCTGCCTGCCATATGCTATTTAGTAACATTCCCAAAGACATATACAAGAAAAAAATAAAAATTATAAAAGGTAGAAAAAGCTGTTTCCCTCAACTTCAAATGTAGGATTGACCTAAAATATTTTAAATAATTTGCAGAAAATCAGTAGTGGACGAAAAATTTTTCAAGCAATTGCCCAAGAACTTCAAAAGCAGAGGTACACTGAACATTGCCAACAGCCCGTAAGTATCTATAAGCCAATACTGAAATTCATGGGGGGAAAAGAGCAATTGACAGTTTTAAGAGTATATAATTTATATTTCCTCTGGAAATAGATTTTTCTTTTTCATAAAATGGTTTGTGTTGGAAGGGATCTTTAAAGATTATTTAGTCCAACTCCCCCTGCCCTGGGCAGGGACACCTCCCACCAGACCAGGTTGCTCCAAGCCCCCTCCAACCTGGCCTTGA
>JAOTQQ010000071.1:154719-168434 GCA_026546715.1 Gallinago undulata | reverse complement strand
TGAACCCCCCCAACTCTCTCAGCCTGTCCTCACAGCAGAGGGGCTCCAGCCCTCCCAGCATCTCTGTGGCCTCCTCTAGACTCCCTCCAACAGGTCTGTGCGCTTTTGATGTTGGGGTGTGGTGGTGGTGGTGGTCTCTCCAGAGCAGAGCAGAGGGGCAGAATCACCCCCCTTGCCCTGCTGGCCCTGCTGCTGGATATGCAGCTCATGGTGTGGGGGCTTTCTGGGCTGCCAGCACACGTTGCCAGCTCATGGCCAACTCTTCTCCCCCGCAACACCTTCAAGTCCTTCTCCTCAGGACTGCTTTCCATCCATTCTCCACTCAAGCTGTATTTGTGCTTGGGATTGCCCTGACCCATGTGCAGGACATTGCACTTGGCATTTTTAAAGTTGATAAAGGTCTAAAAAAAGTATTCTGCACAACAGTCAAAGGCATTATAAAGCATTCTAAATTACTCTACATATACAATTATATATATGATAGCATATACCTATAGAATGTATGTACGTACATTTAAAAATGAAGCTTCCATATATTTGTATTTTCCCAAGAAAAGGTCTAAACAAGTGGTTCTAGACTGTTTGGTAAAATGCATAGAGCTATCAAGAATTCATTTTTGAAAAATATTTCTATTGTAGTTTCCTCTTGCTCCCTTAGTCCAGGGTACCTAGGTGACAGAAATATAACAAATCTACATAAAACCCATAAAAATCTACATAAAATCTTCATAAAAACTCTACAACATTCTTACAGATATTCCTCCCTCCTTCAACTTACAGAGCCTAAACTAAGTATTCAACATCACTGGGTAAAGCCATGCAAATTATTTCATCATTCCAAATTCAGGCCAGTAGGTCACATATGACCATATGACAATAATTTTGCATGTAAGTTACAAAAAAATGATCTTAGAAGTCACATGTATTTGCAAGCAAAGAAAATGGCTTCAAAATCTTGCTTAAAAAATGTTACTTCTCAGAAACAGTGTAAGTTCTTTCCTATTCTGAGAATGGACCACACCACTTCAGAGATATAAGAAGAAACCAAAAGAAACATAGAACTAAGTCAAACGTTTCTGCTCTGTACATTCTACTTAATTTATTTCCATACAGCTCCAATCATTTTCCTCTGTCATTACCCCTTTAAAGACTTCAAGTCCCTGCTGACATCACTGGTCCCTGATTTGAGCATCAGATATGAACGCAGTGAAAATAAGGGATATGTTTTACTGCCTCTGTGCTCCCTGGAGATTAGGAAAAGCCAAAATTAAAAGAAATAGGTTTTGTATCCCATAGATGCCACATGGACTAAAGCAACTGGATCAGTGGGGAGAAAGTTTACCAAAACAGCAAAGAGATGGAGTTTGCCTCAAAAATGAAATTCTGCCTTTATTTAAAAAAAAAAAAAAAGTTCACATCAGCAACGAAATACTTCTCTGTTTTTCTCCTAGGAGGATCTGGAAGATGACACTGTTTATCAGAACAGATGAGCATGTGCAGCAGTTCAGATTTGTTCAGTATTTGTGATGAAAGAAAAGAAGCAGATGAAGAAGTTAAGCTTCTTCACAGACTTCCTTTGCTTTAAAGAGAGGAAAAAGCCTTGTAGGGCAGTGTTCCTCAAGAGTATTTTCCAAACAGATCACCAAAACCAAGTGCACTGTACATTACATCTATGTTATATATTATTCCCATTTTCCATTCCGCAAGAACTGTAGGAAAATACTTCATCTTTCATAAGCTAACTGCTAATGCTTCATAAAAGTTTCCTTTTTCAGTTTAGATTTACTTCTATTTTTTCTTTTTACATAAATTTACATGTGTTCCTTTTACATGAATTGAGCATTTGTGAAAGATGTATGATAATTGAGAGCAACAGAAAATAAACTCATTTAATAGGTGAAATTCTGTTTTTAATCATGTTAATATAATAGTTATTGGTGTAATAGATGCACAGATCAACAATTACAGAGTCTCAACAGCAGCTTAAACAGAGCAAACCTAACGTGTTCTGTAGATGAGCAAACAGAAGAACTAGACAATATAAATACATGAACTATTGTGGTAAAGCTCATTTGGAATAGGAGCTTCTTCCAAGCCTATTTAGAAAAGGGAAGTAGTGGTCATAGTAAGAAAGTTGCTCCTGCACTATTAAAATTCACGTGCTAAACAGACACCCCCCTTCTCCCAGTCCTACTATCCAAAGTCAGGATTACCTGGAGCACCAAGTTTTGCCTTAACATGCCTGCTCAACACAGATAGAAGCATGAACACAGAAGTATACTTCCTAGTCAAGGTAGTATAACCTTTTTTTTATTAAAAAAAAAAGAAAAGAAAAAGAATACCTCCTTTTTTAGCAGTTACTACCTAGCCAATCTACAAAAGCAGCACTTCTACAAGAGATATGTTAGTATCAGGCTTACTAAAGAACAGCTGCATCTTTTATCATCATTGAAATAAAGCAAGGGCTTGTTTAGCAAATGAAATGGCATTTCTCACTTCAGTCAGATGAGAACTGACAACCAAGAAAGAGCACAGGTCCCTCTAGCACAGTACTGTGTTTCCAGCTCAATACTTCCAAGTATTTCAGGAAGATGAAAAACACACCTTTGTCTTCTTACCCGTCAATCAATCACAAGGACATGAAGGTGTTAGAAAAGAAAATGTCACAATCCCAGGCTGCTAGTGTTTACTACTTCTGAAATATGGTGTCACTGAAATTTTTACTTTAGAGAAATTTAAAGCAGTCTAGTCATATGATATCTAATAATGCCTTTATACAAATACAATGTCTATGTTAAGAAATATGAAGGATTTTTATTAAAAATATGAAGTTATAACAATACATTGTCTTATGTGACTAGGCTAATACCTTATGATACATCTGGCTTACTTGCCAAATTTAGACATGTGCAACAAGTGCATTATTTGTTGTTCTGCATGCTAAAAATAAAATTCTGAAAAGCCCCAGAAAGAATTTATTATTAAGATACTTTGGACTCTAGGTGTCACTGTGATTCCAGAAACAGTAAGCACAGAAACATAGTTTACTTCCTCCTCCACCTTGCTTTGTTCTCTTAAAGCAAGTTTCCATGATTAATCTCCCTTTACATTATGTGTAATAACCCAAATATCTCATTTTGATTCAAATAATTTATCCATGTCTAGAAACTGATCTATACACACTGAATAAATATCTTACCTGTGTCATCTCTTCCCCATTTGCTCCCCCCTCCAAAATTAAAGTTTCTCCAGGCAAGTCTGCACTGTTTTTAATTAGCTGCTACAAGACATTACTTGAGCCATGAAATGTCCTCCTCTTTGAATGTTCCAAGTATATGTTTTTTGTTAAATATAAAGCTTATGTACGTATCTAACACCTTTTAAAACGCATCGTCTTGTAGAACAGCTAAATGAAAACAAAAAAAAAAATCTATAATTGTTTGTCATCACAAAGACAGTCTAGCAGTTTATTGTCTACTTCTTTAGACCACAGTTAAGTAGATTTTAAATGGGAAAGCATCCGTGGAGTGACAGTAACTGTTGCATGTGCTAACTTGCAGTATCTAAAGAAGTTTATATGGGCCTATATCCATGATAGTGGTAAACAGACTGATCATGTTTTTAAGTGTCAGAATGAATTAAGGATACAAAACTGCCTTAAGCAAAGTGATTAATCTGCTACAAGTCACCACCACAAACAAAAGTATCACTTTGGCCTACAAGGCATCTGACAACAGCTTTCAACTTTCAACAAGTAGGAATGACCGAGCTCAACAATGACAGAACAGGTTTCCAGTCCCTTAGGATTTATAAATGTAACACTCTATTCTCCTCCAGTGCACTGTAGGAGAGTAGTGATAGGGAATATAAACGGACTGAGAGTAGTTTCTTCCTTAATCTATCTACCTCCTGTTGAGCCAGGAAGTTGCATGTGGTTCTCACATGGTTAGCAACAAAATGCATGAAAGATGATGCTGGGTACAGTAATGATTGCAAAATGATAGTTTTGAAGGCACACAAACAAAAAAGCCACCCAAATAATTTCTCAATTTCTGCTTCTAATACGCCAGTGAAAGACTAGAAAGACATTGCTATTATTCAGAAACGTAAAGAATTTTTAAAAAGAGGAAGCCATATTATTCCACATTATAGGAACAATAAGTTGAACCAAATATGCTTGAAATACTGTACAGATGCAAAAGTCAAACCCTCAGCTCATTTAAGACACACTACTTTTCAGAATAGTTACACAATTATAAGCTCAAATATTGTAATTTAAGTAATTCTTCATCTGATGGCATTACTTTCTATACTTAAAATTTTTTTTACCCCTTCTCCCACCAAAATACCACTGGCCTCTAAAAAGAGAAAAGCAGATTCAGTTTGATGCATTTGTGATTGCCAGAATGTTAAGGTTATAAGTTGTGCATTTCTGGGGGATACATGCCTTTCCACAGACAAGTCTTAATACTCAAGGAGAGACAGTGTCCAAACGATGACCGATGAACACCATCCTCCTGGAATTCAAACCACCTTTAGGGTGCCTCAACCTGAATCCACGATCACAGACATGTAAAAATAAAGATTCTAGTCTTTTTTGAAGTTTAGTCTTACAGACAGATTGATTTGAAAATCTCTCATGTATTTCTTTAAAAATGCAGGTCGGGGAAATAATGGAGTTTTGGCACTGAATTTTACTTTTTTGTTCCAGTTACTTACACAATAGTGGTTGATACTTCATATTAGTAGGGTCCTGTATTTTACTTTGAGAGCTCATGTTGGAAAGTGAATGTTACCTCCCTGTGATTTTGAGGTGCGGTTCACCTGGAACACTTGAAACAGTGTGACCTAACTGCTCTGTTCAGCATTACACACAGTTTTGATGGTTTTGCGCAATGGTCACTAGAGACAACTGGGGTGACCTATACGACAGCAGCAAAGGGCCCTTATCAGAGATGAGTTTTCCCATGTTAGTCCAACACAGCTCAAATGTGGCAACTTGCAGAACAGGATATGTGACCTCAATATTTTTTTGTTGGTGCCAACAATGTATGTTGGAGAATTAAGTAAACAGCTTACATCATGTGACCTATTTACCTATGATTTCATACTTCTGAACATGCACCATACCAGTTATTTGTAAAAAAATCAAACACAAGCATGCCAATTATTTATTAAACATTTAATTCGGAATACTATAACCTACAAATGTTTTCTTTACCTACGCAAGGTACTAATCTGTGTACTTACCATTTTCCACATATGGGTGAAATGGCAGAACTAATGCTAGAATGACTCTGCCTCTAGTTGGCTCCAGTACACTTCTAATATCTTTTAATACAGTCAGTGGCTGATCACAGCGATCCAGCAAATTCAAACAGCTGATAACATCATACTGAAATCCTATGTTTTGCCATTCATTTATACCCAGCACCCTAAAAAGGGAAAGAGATACAGTCTGTTAAACCAACACAACCTGAGTTCAGAGAGAACCACTGAAGAAAAAAATTCCCAACGGTGTGTTGACAGTGCAGGTAAGATCAGCCACCTAGGCAACAAGAAGAGGCAGACCTTCTGGTCCTGCCAGATCCTTCTGGTCTTTTGGAAAAGAAAACTAAGTTAACAATGGGCATAGCTGTATATGCAGCCATACGAACCTTTATATTACCTTATAATCATCAGGCAACAAAGGAAACAAAAAACAAAACCCTAGCTATTAAAAAAAATGTGTTGTCCTAGAATAAAACTGAAAATGCTTCTCAGGAAACAAGAAAGCTGAAATATGATTAGCAGCTTCCTGCCTTTTATCCACTCGGATTTACCAGTGTGCAAACCCAGAGCGCAAAGCAGCTGTTGTGTTTCCACTCAAAGACAGGTGAAGAAACAAAATCCACAGTTCCTTCAATCCTTGTGTTGAAATCTGGGGATATAGTGCCTGAAATACTAGCCATTAATCAAAAAAAACTGGATCGGCTGCCCACAAGAACCTCCAGGAGCTGACAGGTGCACGAACAAAGTTCTAAAAGTGCTGAGGTTTTTCTTCCTAAATATTACTCAATTTTAACAGTGGGAGCTACGTATAGCACGTATAAATGAATTTTTACACTGTGGGATTAGACAGACACAGGTTATTGAGATATTGCTACTACCAGGATGGTTTGCTTTCTCTGCAGTACCTGTCTTCCTCTTGCAATTTTGGACCATTGAGTTATGCTATTATTCTGAACTTCATCTTCCTGTCTCCATTGATTAAAGCAATTTACACAAGCTATGAAGAAAAGACTTCAAAAGGGTCATTGCCTATTTTGTCTTAACTGATAACAGGGAACATCCACATAACAAAAGCACTGGTAACAAGGAACATCAGATGTGTTTGTTTTCCTGCTTTTGCATCAAACAATACAGGAATTCACTGGAAAGACTGAACATTCATTAAATATTACAAATAGATTACTTTGCTGTAATGTCTGATAGAAAGGATGTAGGAATTATTCAGTACAATACCTGTACTTCTTCTTCTGAAGCTGCCATATCATAGTTTCAGACAATTCAGTGGCATAGATTTCTTCAAAGTGCGGACTCATGACTTTAGTGACTTCTCCATCCCCAGCCCCTAAATCAAGAAGTCTGTGGGATTTCCATTCTGGATTTATTTTAAGCAGTCTTTGAAATTGTTCTGGGGAAAACACAAACATTGAGCCTCTTCCCAGCAGCCTGAAATGTAAAAATGGGAAATGACCATTTGGTACAAACTTTAACAGAAAGGACAATAAAGGAATTTAGAAAGTGCTTTGGCAGCAACCAGTCACACATAATAGCAGACAAGGTCACTGCTCAGATAAATTTTAAATCCAGTTCAACTCGCCTTGCACTTGTCAGAAATCAAACACAAAGCCACATGCAGTTACAGTTGGTAAGATTTCAGGAGGAATTTGATTAGGTGAGAAAGAACTCATGGGGAGCAGCTCAAGAAAATGATCGCATTAAAAAAAAAAAAAAAAGGAGGGGGGAAGAGAAAGAAAGGGAAAGATAAAGGCTGAGCCTTATTTGTCACATTTGCAGATTTGAATCTCTGCCACCTACCTTAAAAAAAAAAAAAAGATGATATAGCAGAGGAAATAAAATAGCTGCAGACACAGGAGTATGCACAATGAATGAGGAATAGGATGTGGAACTAGGAGGGAAGCCAGGGAACAAATTTAAAGAAAGGATGAGGGTAACACTGTTGGAGTGGCAAAAGACATTTTTAAATTGTATGTTACAATGGCTTTTGCTGCTATCTGCAGATCTTGCATTCAACATGAAGAGCTGTGGAATAGAAAATAGGCAACTCATTAAAGAACTAGGTAGAGGTGACAGTAGGATTCCTTATGGACTAAGCCAATGACATATCCACCCAAAACTGTTTGAAGACTATATAGTGACAGATTTCAGCTGTCATAGTACAATTCAGGAGATGAAAGAGCTAAGATAACAAGCAGAGGAAAAAGAACTGGTCAGAAATAGATTGGAAGCAGATAAATACTATTCTTTTATCTAATGTTGGATAGCACATTAAACAAAGACAATGAACAGAAATCTTTTAAATTCAAGGGGAAAAAAGGGTAAACAAAGATAAAAAGAATCAAAGAATAAAAAAATGCAAAGAGGTGGCCTCAGAAAGATTGACTGTACTAAAAACCAAAGAAACAAACAAATCAAAAGGATAGAGTACACAAAGTCATATAGAAGAAACTAAAGCAGGATATTAAATGTATAAAAATAAACAGAATACAGCCACTTTAAGTAGAACCCCCTTCCAGCACACTTGTGTCAGTCCACACTGTATAATTGGCTCATGGCTATTATTCCTAACAGCGCTATGAGGTGTTATTCAAAGACTGGAGAGCCTTTGAAAAAAAAAATGGAATAGAAAGGAGGAAGAAGAGACCAAAGGAACCCTAATATAGATCTACCAGTAACTAAGAACACCACAGGGGAGCTCGTAAAGTCATCTGGTTAGAAAATAAAAAAAGATTATTTTTTGAGCCTTAGGAGACAGCTACTAGTCTCAAAGCAGACTGTGCAGAAGTATGTAGTAGGTGCAGAGGTAGGGAAGGTGAAGAAATCAGGTAAATATAACAAAATGCATTATTCATAAGGTCAAAACTGATAACCGGTTAAACATATGTCTGAATGGGGTGATGCGAGCAAAAAAAGGCACTGACTTTCTTGGAAAAAATACTAGAATACCCATGAACAGCTAAACTCCTCTGCAATCACAGAAGAGACTGATGCAATAAGACTTGGAGAATATTGTTTTATAAACTACTCTTTTCCTGCCTTCCTGACCTTTCATCAGTAAAACATGCTATATCAGAAGTCACCTGTTCAAGTACAGTTTACACACAAACTGAGATAAAATTAAGTTTTACAGAATAAGAGAAAGGACCAAACTCTGTTCTATGTTAGTGTTACCAGACACAACACTCGGCCACCTTCTGCACTGTTCAGAAACATGCCTAGGTTTGCAGTGGGTAGGCACACACTCGCTGCTAGAAAGATTTTCAGACGTGACACAGAACTGATTGGATACAGTCACCTTCAACAAGGACAGTCACAGCAGTGATAGGGCAGTAGGTAAAAGGCAAGGGGGCATGGGAAAGAAAGCAAAGGAAAGAAGGAGACATTGTCCAAGACAAAGAGAACACTCTCTTATTCCAAAGGAAATTAATACAAGTAATGGTTACAAAATACTATCTCTTATTAATTGGTATTACCTCCTCCATCCCCCCATAATGGAAATAGTGTTCTTCAATTGAGAGGGATGGGTGTGAAGAGCACAGTTAGAACATTTCAGATCTGTTAGATTAGCAAAGGAAAAACTACAAATTTAAGAAAAGCTGACAGATCAAGGGCTGAACACTAAATCCAAATTGCATTTAGTTTACCTAAGACTGACTTTTCACTTACCCATTGATAGATGTTCTAGACATAAAGAGGCTAAAAATCGAGGACACAAAGGAGTGGTAGAGCTGGATAAACAGCCAGCCTGATTTCTCAATGCTGTTGATTAGGAAGATCTGTGTTCCTTGGTCAAGGTAACTCTGGACAAAAATAGGCTGAAGGGATTCAGACAACTGTTCTGTGTTGCAGACATACCACTAGAGAAAGAGATAAAGGATCATTACAAAGTTCAGCAATACAAAACCAGTAGTAGTTAAAAAAAACTGAATATGTGGAAGGTTATCAATTTCTGTAAATATAAACATTTAGGTTTTCCTACAGACTTTTCAATAAGCTTAAGGATTAATTTAACTTAGACTTGAATTGTAATCAAGTGAGGACCAATTACTTGAGTGAGGACCAAGAAATAATGCTTTTAATTTTTGTCTTAATAATTACTCTGTACTTTGAAGAATTCTACAAAGTAACTTTCCTAGAAAGCACAGGTCCTCTGTGGAACAGTACCATGCTGATAAAATAGTATGAGGTGGGATAACATTGTTTTCTATCTTCCAATTCATTCTCAACTTTTCCCTAGACGTCCTCTGAAAAGAAATCAGCAAGTGCATTTCCAGTATTTTTCCAGGAAAGGAGATAAAGAATCCAATCAATACTTTAGACAACAGCTTGTCTGTCTTACAGCATTGCTGTACTGCATTTCTTCAGGTCCACAATTCTTTTGAAACAATTATGTCTATGAAACTGCCTCCCAGCATCTCTACTAAACAAAGGATCAGGTTCCCACATCGAGGGAGCCATCAGTATCAGCTGAAAGACAGTTCTATACTTTTATATTGGTAAAACGCAAAGCCCAATCTAGAATGGGCCAATGATTCCTTTTGCCTCGTGTTACCTGGTAACAACCACTCCTATACAAACTAAAATAACTGATACACAAGCTATCATTCAGCTAATTGTGAAGAGAAAGGTAAGCAAGGACTCCATCAAACACTGACCCAAAGTAGCAAGGGACGTCGAGACCCTTCAGTTGAGGAGGGAACATGTGCCTCCTTAGCTTTACTTCGACAGCCACCTACATAACAGGTATGATTTCTGGCAGAATCAGGCTACCATTTGTACTTTCAAACACAAGTACGTAATCCTTTCCTCTAAAAACCTCTAAAAGACTTTGAGCAAGCCTGTACCATAGGGATCCCAGTTTAGGTCTTTTCTCATTGTGGCACGGTGCTAGTTAAACGAATCAGCATAGTCCAGGGATTCACAAAAGGAATCCTCAGCCTATCATGAAAAACCCCTAAAGCAGCAGCCTGTGTACTTTGTCTATTCATCTTCAGAAGCCAATGTCAAGAGCCTGGCAGAAGTTGACAGTGCCAAGGAGCCAGGGGGCCGGTGGGGAGACGCGTCTGGTTCAGCTGAGAGGCTGCTCCCTAGCTCTGCTGGATAGGTTTGGAGTGACGCAGAAGATCTGCCTTTTTCAGTGTGTTGCCATTTTCAAACCAAGATAAAATACATCCATCTACCAAAGCTTTGGGAAACACAGGCTTTGTTCCATAAGCAGTGTGACTACGCATATGCTGTACCTGAGCTGACACACCTTGGTTCTGCACCAAACTGTCTGTCCCCTGTAGTTCCAGATTCTGACCATGGAACAGTCCTACAATTCTTGACTTTAAGACTTCTAAATATATATATATAGACATAACCATTGGAAGAACACTGATGGTGAGAAGAGAAACTTGTTTCCAGAAATTAGGTGCTGTTCTCAGACATCCTCTAATTTCTTCTTCACGGTAAATCTTCCCAATAAGGTTATTGGCAACTACCTGTATAACTCCAGTGAATAATAGAAATGATAGCAAACTCTAAGAAGGAAAGAAAAAAGCAACACAGCATAAGCGAAATCCAAATTTAAAATAACAAAAGTGGCAAAAGACATCTTAATTCTGGAACCAGTTCCTCAGAACAGAAACTGCTTTTGTTTTCTTCCATGTGCAATATGTAACAAGTCCTTTTCAGGGACTAGTTTCATGACAGAAAGCGTAGCAATTTCTTACAGCACAATAATAGAAAAACTACAGCACAAAAATCTGAAAAGGTACGTTAAGACCTTTGTTATAACAAAAGTTGTTATTATTATTATTATTATTGACAACTTTTGCCTAATATTAGTGAGAAGAAGAAAACATTCTTTTAGCTAACTACATAAAACTAATGAAGTCAGTAACACCGCAGAGGGTGAAAGCACCTGGGGCCTCAACATGCAATCCTTACTTATGAGTAAACCCACAAACTCAGTAACCATAAATCTTACTAAACTTACTAAATAATCAATACTTTAGGTTTAAAATCTAGACCAAATGAAGTAGAAATTAAGAGTATGCACTGGAGAACATCTACCTGTCATCTCCATAACGCATTTCCTTGGCTGACCTGTCTTTCCAGCACAGTTTTTAACACCACAAAAGACCTTCAGATTGTCTTTGTTTGTCAGAGGGAAGTTCTTTCTGTGAATCTAAATTCTGCTTCTCTTTGTCATCCCACTTATGTACTAAACGATCCAAACAACAGAGCATATTCATTAAATCCCAGTAATACATTCACTCAGCAGTAAGATTCCAGTTGTCAGTGCCCACCCAAGCACTTCAGTAACGGATCAGCTTGAAGAATTATGCTGCATAATTATGTTCTTCCTTTGTACAGCAGTCCTCAAGTATTTATGCTACATCTTCTCAGCTCAGGTCTGTATGTTTTACTTAGAATAAGTCAGCATTTTCCTTTAGCACTGAGACTCTTTATTAGCCCTTCTGACCTGTCAGATTTTCAATAGCATTTTGGTAAAACGCAGTGCGGATCTGAACATATTCCAAATGCAATCGAACCACATAATCATTGTACAGCAAGAGCATAGTCCCTAACTTCTCCACAAAGTACTGATCCACATGCCTTTACTGCCCAAACACAGCACGAACCCTTTACTGCAGCCATATCACATCCCAAACTCATCTCTAGTTTGCTGTTCCCAGGCCTGGAGCTTCACAGTTTCCCAGCTGCTCACTGCTTTATTTTCCTCTAGATGCACCAGTATCAATTAACACATCTCTGCTCCTGCAAACCCATCCCATTCCGAACCACCTGCGAACTTCACTCGAGCGGTGCTCGCCCACAGGCTCAGAGGACGGTTCGCATCAGAGGAACGGCCCCGCCCCGCCCTTACCGGCCCGGGGACACCGCGCCGCTCCCCGTGACGCCGGGCCCGCCCGCCCTCGCCCCCAGTGGGCTTCGGGCACGTCAACTTTCTCCTCGGGAAGACCCAGCCATTCCGTCTCTTTGTCTGGCGCTGCCGGCCCGGTGCCCCCCTCAGCGCGCACCAAGGTCCACCTCCCCGCGGCGACCGGTACCTCGGGGCGCCCCGGCAGAGGAGGCCCCGCTGCCCCCGGTGGAGCACCCCAGCTGCCTGGGGAAGAGGGGGGAGGCCGCCGTGCCTGCAGGCGGCGGACGGGGACCGGGGAGGGAGGCGAGGGGGCGGGAGGAGCGGCTGCCCCGGTGCTGTACCTGGTGGTTCTCCCCGGCGCTCGGGGCGGGCTGGCCGCGGCTGCCCATCATGTTCACGTAGAGGGACCGGGATAAAGGGCTCCTCAGGTACCTGGCGGGGCCAGACCACATCCTCCTCCTCAGCGCCCACAGGAACAGGGTGTAGCAGCCCAGCCAGCTCAGCCACAGCCTCATCGGGGTATGGGGCGCCGAGTCACCCCCTCCGGCTGCCGCCGCCTCTCCGCTCCATGGCACCGGCGGCACCGGCAGCAAGCGACTCGCCTGGGCCGGCTCCCCGCAGGGCCCGCACAGGCTGCGGGCGGAACGCGCGGCGCGGCAGCGAGGCCCGGCCGGACCGATGCGCTGCCGCACGCCGGCGGTTGCCGCGCGCGCGCCCGCCCCTCCCTGCCTCTCGCCAGTCACAGGGCGGGCGGGGCCGCCGCTGCCAGAGACCCTCCCTCTACGCGCCGGACAGGTGGGCACTGCCGCCGGCGGGCAGCAGTGGCGGCAGCGGTGGGCGGGCCTCCCCCTTCCTCTCAGAGGAGTCGCGCGGCGGCCTCCCGCGCGCACGTGCATGGCGCCGCCCTGTCACCCGGGCTGCGCGTGCGCAGAGCGCACGGGGCGGAGGGGCGGGGCAGCGCGCGCCCTCCGGGCCCGTAACCGGCACCGGGAGCGCGGGGTCCGCCTGGAACCGGCGCCTCTCCGCAACAGGGGGCCGAGAGCGCGGGGGGAGGTCCCGGTGCGGGAGGCTCCTGGCTGCCCCCGCGGCGAGCGCTGGGCGGTGGCACCGGCGGCTCCCGTCCCCCTCCCACTTCTCCCGTCCGCGGGAGCTCGAGGCCCGTAAGCATGGGCGTGAGGAGATTCCCGAAAAAACGCGGCATTTAGAGATAAATCGGGTCACTGCAGCGTTTACCCTTCAAAAGGGTCTTCTGTCTGCAGGGGGGAGCTGCCGCTGTTGGAATTGCAGGATTTGGCAGTTTTTCTTCTGCGTGACTATTTTGCAATGGCCCAGAGTAAACGTTACTGCTCCCGTGGAGCTGCTGTGACACGTTGTTTTATAAGGCCGCCTTTCCTCATAAAGCCTGGGGCCCGGTCCTGCGGGGAGCTCCCAGGGTCTCCTCGCTGCCGGCCGGTTTCCCCCGCGCAGCGGGACGCAGGCGCCGAGGGAGGAGAAGCGACGGTGGAAACGGCGCGTCCCGTGCAGGGACAGGGCGGGGGGGGGGGGGGGGGGGGGGAGC
>JAOTQQ010000071.1:126203-151435 GCA_026546715.1 Gallinago undulata | reverse complement strand
AGGTGAGGCTCGAGGAGGCCCTGGGCAACCTGGTCTAGTTGGGGGTGTCCCTGTGACTGCAGGGGGGTCGGACTAGAGGACCTTTGGAGGTCCCTTCTGGATTCTATGATTCTACTCTCTCAGTTGTACACTATGTTCTAATAATTTAATATTAGAACTAAGTAATAAACACAGTCATCTAAGAAACCCTATTTGCGGAACAATAACATTTTCACCTATCAAAACATATATTCTGGGAGGATAGGATGAACATATGAAATCTAAGATATATAGAAACAGAAGAGAAAAATAAAACTATTTTAAGTTATTTATTACCATTTTATAGGAATTGTCAGGGAGAAGACAGTTTCATATAATGAATCAAAGATTGCATTAACTTAAATTCCGTCGGACCTTTGTCCTTCACTTTTTGCTCCTTCTGCCTTTCAGGCACAAAACTCATACATACAATGCAGTAAATCTTTAAAATTCAGAATCTAAACACACAGCCCATATCTGCTCTGGTATTTGTGTAAATATTCATTGGATGTGTAAATACAAGTGACACTAGTATGTGTACATAATGCTATTATCATGTGCAATGCAAATGAATAATGGTATCTCTGACAGGACAGAGATAAAAAAAACAGATAATGCAACTTAAAACTTCATCACGCTTCTGGCTTCTTACATTTTAACATAAATCTTCATAGTCCTATCAAAGGAGTCGTTTAGTTTCTAAATATTTAACAATGCTATCCCACTTTTTTACTCGTTGCTTTGAAAGCACTTTGGCCTCCAAAGAGGACAAGGAAACAATGCCATTTCTACTCTGCAAATGTGAAAACTGAGGCAAAAAATACTATTTTTTTCAACACGGGTATTTAAACAAAACCCTCACCATTAAATTATGCCAGCATCCACCAAAATGCAGGGTAAATCCTTATACTCCTCTCTTTTCCAAGCTACCCATCACGATAAATGCAGAGCCTTAGAAATAAGCAGACTCGGCACTTCAAAACTGGGACATGCACATTCCTTCTTGTGCTTCCCAGTGACTGGCACTCCCTAACGAAGGTGCTTCTGAAATTACATTTCCCCAGGCAAAACAAAGAACAAAAATGAAGCAATTGTATAATACTTAAGCTATCTATCTTTACAGAATTACACCCTGGATATATTGGAAGAAAAAGCATATTTATTAAATGGGAGTATTGTAAACATGCCAATATATCTTGAAATAAGAAGAGCACATGACATAGAAGAGGATTCAACGTTTCTAACATTTTGTCAAAAAAATTTTATAAAAGTCACAGAATCCATTTAAAAGCTTAACTGAAAAGATTTTGGTAAGAATTAATCAGAAATTAAATAACTTCAACTTGATCATTCAGAAATTAGCTTCAACTGTCAGCACATCAAATGAGTTTCCAACGTAACACCAGTAAGGAGGCAGAGTTTGATCTGTCCATCTCACTGAACTCTACTGCATCCACACATGATGTTTCTCTTACCACAATGACATTCTAGTCATCATCTTGCATCCTCCTAAGTACTAACAATACCATAGCTCCAAAACAATTTTCCCATTTTAAGCCAGAAAACTGCATCTACCTACCACCAACCAGAGCCATTCGGAAAGCCAGTGAGGACATACAGAGCTTTTTCCATATCCAGCAACATTTTATTGAACAGCATTTAAACCTTTTCCTTTGTTAGCTTTACACAGACTTTTACAGGGTAGTTAATTACTCTTGGCTCTTCCTGTGGTAACTGTCAGATTTGTCTTGATATTGCTCAGCTAGACACCATCTAAGTTCTTCTCTTCATCTCCCTGCCACCTACGAGGGATGTCCACCAGGCTCTTCCAGATTAACTTCAGAGATCTGGCATTTTATTGGGATGGCAAAATTAATCCGCTGCCTTTGGGTAAGTTTAAGAAAATACAGTTCCCCTGAATTCCAGGTGCTGGGCTGGGATCTGCTATATCCATTCTTCAAAGGAGTTAGCAGTGACCAGTACATACCAGCAATGAATTCATATGGTAATTAAGGGAAACGCCCATTAAGGGCAAATGACTGAACTAGAATAAACTGTGTAGGCTAGGCTTAAGGCTGAGCATGATCTGAGTAGACCGAAGAATGTGACTTTATTAAAATGGCTCAAACTGCATTTGGTTTCATAGTCCATTTAATGCAATCTTGTTTTTTTCACATTTAAAACATACTAATTCATCTGTGGTACAGTTCAGCAGAAGATTTACTGACCAATGGTTACGTATTTAGTGTACAGCTGTCATATGACTGTTCTGGATGGAAAAGGAAGTCCAAGCCAGGATCTGTACAACTGCGATGCAGAGTGGAACCAGGCAGATCAAATAGAACATGGCATCATGAAGACCTAACAACAAACTGGTGAAGAAGAAGAAAACACAGTTTCCAAGGTGAAGATTAGCTTTCATGGTCAATTCAGAACAAATTATTTTTAAAGCATTCACATTATATACACATATACATCATGTATACCTGCATGTGTACAACCAAACCCAAATAAAAGAAATACAGACATCTCAAATATCAAATGTACTTCAACTATATTTTCAAATTCTACATACCAATATGAATTCTATGTTGTTTGATCTTTTCATAATAGCTGGTAGATAATTAGCACACAAGGAGTTAATTTTAATATATTGTAGGCAACCTAAGAAATCCTGTTTGCTACTTTAGTGCAACACATGTATCATGTAATATAGAAATCAATTTAAGCAAAATAATCCAATTATAGAACAGAGCATCTGAAAGGGTTTAGTAAGACTGAAAAATCTGCAAGAGAAAGAAAAGCAGAAAACAAAGCAAACACTTTAATACAAAATTATTTAATTTAAAATCTGTGCTACTAGCTATCCCCTATAGTGTTATAGTTGCTGAGTGCTAGATGGAAGTCACGATTAATGCACAAAATTCAGGCATGGTGTACAGCGCTGTTTGAAATATCAAGCCTTATTTAATTTTGTTTTAAAATAAATGATGATAAGAATACATGTGAAATTAACACTCATTCTCATTTATTCTCATGGATGCATGGTATTTCCTCATCCAAACCTTCTCTAAGGTGTAAGAGATAAAAGCATAAGCAAATACGATTCAGAAAAGAAAATACTGTTCCCTTTTGTGAACAGTATGCTTTCTGACAGCTCAAAGCATACATTTAGGCATTGATCTATTATTTAGAATCAGTATGAACTGCCATTCTGTTAATTAATAGATTCTAATTACTTAAGTATTGGGAAAGTCAATTCAAGCTGAGAAACAGCCCTTAAATGAACTTTCTCTCCATGAGACAGCTTATGTTATTTTCAGTTGTTTTTTTTTTTTCCCCTTAGCATTCAGGGATGAGAGAGGAGACTCACAAAAAAGCTATAGACAAGATTCAAAAAATCTGGAAAAAAACGTTCATTAACTTGAGAGGGTTTTGAATAAAACCTAAGAGTTTCTCTGAATCATAAAAGAGTCAACTCGTGTCTCACTGCATTTAACAGGAAAAATGCTTGCAACCTCCAGCGTAGCCCAGATTTATTCCTTAGTGCACAGATGCTCCACACAACGACTACAATTTATCTTGAGTCACATACACACTGATGCTGAAAAGGAAAACAACAAGGAAAACGAACCCTAGGCTTACAAGTGAATTATTTCATCACTTGGGCAACTGCATTTAGGACTGGAAGTGTTCACTGGCAGGTCACTGCTCTGCAGCCAGTGGTTACTGGCAGAGACAATAATTTCCATTTGGATGCTGTTCAATTGCATTTTCAGCCCACGGGAGGTGAACAAGGCCCCACATCACGCACCCCCTCCCGCTGCCAGTGGGTAAGGGTGCCAGCGTGTCAGCGGGGAGGCGACAGGCAAATCGCTCACCCATCTAGAGATGGTAATGGGACTAAGACACAGGTAACGGGATGCTGAGGCTTGTAGTTTGCCCGTTCTGCACTCTAAAGAGGACTGCATTTTTCAGTACTAAAATTATCCTGTATTTATATGTGAACTTCAGGAAGGACAAAAAAAGAAAGAACATCTGCCAAATCACTCATATTGGTGCAGTCCTGATTTGGTTTCATTGGAACAATATTGATTTAAGAAAACAATATTACCTATTGTACTGTAAAGCCTTAAGTTACTGCAGGATTTATAAAATATATCTATAGTACACAGAACAAGGAATGGCAAAATATTTCATTAAGAGACTGGGATAAATCACAAGCAGAGCTCAGATTTCATCATCATAACAGCTGAACCTGTAACTTCAGAAATTTCCATTTCTACATTTTTTTCACACACAGGAATAAAACATACAATCTTTCACTAAACAGCCCTAATCTCCCTCTGAATAGAACGTGATGTAGTCCAGTAATTCAATATGAAAGCATCAACAGCTTGAAGTGCCTCTGATGAATAATGAAGAATATTGAAGAGTTGCTATAAAATAACTTGTTCTGAAGGAATTTGAAAAGCACACTTCTCACAGAAGTCAGCTGTAGTTGCAGTGGCTCTCCAGAAGAGGGGGGTGTTAAACTAGGTGTCTTTTTCATAGAAAAAAAACCCCAAACCCAAAAAGCACCACCAAACTGAAAAACACAAACCAAACAAAAAAAACCCAAACAAAATCAAAATAATAATAAAAAAACAAGCCATATGTGACAGGTCATGCTTTGCTATGGTGACAGAACAAAAGGAAAAAACCCCAACAAACCAGGACCCCACTCCGTTCTGTAAGCTATTGCTCAAATTTTATTGCTCAAATTAAAAAATACTTAAGCTAGCTTCCACTACAAAATGCTCAACTGATGCACAGTGACCACGTTCCCTAAGAATGCTGTATAATGTGTATATTAATGTATGCAGAATCACGTGTAACACATATGGCATTGTGTACAATACACCGTCCAATCTCGTGTGTGAAAAAGGTTGCATCAAAAAGCAAGAAGACTTCTGGAAGAGCCAGGCCATTCACAGCAGAAGTCACACTTCAGAGTTATGATACCAGAGGCAAAACCAAGAGCTGCTGGGTTGCTCCTAAGGAAGATGACTTCTTAAGAAGTCCCAGTGACTAAAAAGTTATTACCACTGAGGCAGAGGTAAATGCTGGTACTGGTTAAGTAAGAAGTTGGTGATGTTTGTAATCAATTCAAAGGCTTCAGAGCTGAGGAAGACAGTCTGGGTCTTTGGGGTGCCTAGGCAATACGGTGCTGGGATCACTGCTCAGTGATAAGCATTTTCTCATTTCTGATGAATTTTAACTTCTGAAGGCAGTATGCTACTCATAAAGCACTATCAAATCTGTAAGATAAATTAAGTAGGGGAGAAAAAGACACAGCCTTCCCCTGTAAGCGATGACCTTTTCTTTTTGTATATGTGAGCTGAAGTTACCCAGAAAGTTTGTGAGCTCCAGCATTCCATGTGGTCTTGAGTAAGCAACATATCAAGAACTGAGGAAATGAAATTACAATATTACACAAAAATCCATGTAAACAAAAAAAGCTTATATCCATAATTTTCAATGTAAACTCATTGATGGCAAATTTGTTTTACTACAGCAAAAGCCTAGAAAGTTGCTGAGAATACCAAACCCAATGTTCAGACTTTTGATGCTGGAGGGAAAGACAAGGGACACGTCCGGACACTACTGAAGGAGACCACTGATGGTCTGATAATACTTTTCTCCATTCACTTAAACATTAACATACAAAACACACACACAAAAAAATCCCCCAAACTAAACACAGATAGTAATGATGGAATTGTCAGAGTTGTAAGGGACCTCTAGAGATCATCTAGTCCAACTCCCCTGCTAAAGCAGGAATGCCTAGAGCACATCACTCAGGACTGTATCCAGGCGGGTCTTGAAGACCTCCAAAGAAGGGGACTCCACGACCTCCCTGGGCAGCCTGTTCCAGTGCTCTGTCACCCTTACAGTAACATAGATCTTATTAAGATACTTTTGCTTTGTAAGAGTATCTGTGAAATAAGTGGAAGAAAACTAATATGACAGATAGTGTCTGTATATAAAAAGCAACTGTCTGTAGCTGTAACACACCATATTCTCACTATCATTACTTACTGGAACTTTGTTCACTGAATCACAGAATGGTTGAGGTTGGAAGGGACCCCTGGAGGTCCTCTGCTCCAAACACCAGCTCAAGCAGGGCCACATAGAGCCAGCTGTCCAGGACTCTGTCTTGATGGCTTTTGAGTATTTCTAAGGACGAAGAGTCCACAACATCCCTGAGTAACCTGTTCCACTGCTCAAGTGCCCTCACAGTGAATAAGTGTTTCCTGATGTTCAGAGGGAACCTCCCATGTTTCAGTTTATGCCTATTGCCTCTGGTCCCATCACTGGGCACCACTGGAAAGAGCCTGAATCCATCCTCTTTGCACCCTTCCTTAAGGTATTTACATACACTGAAAAGATCCCCCCTGAGCCTTCTCTTCAACCAGCTGAACAGTTTTAATTCTCTCAAACTTTCCTTATAGGAGAGATGCTCCAGTCCCAGTTTATCAAGTTGGTCAAGCACGACTTTCCCTTGATGAAGTCATGCTGACTACTACTGATGATTTTATTTTCCTTAATGTGCCTGAAAATGGTTTCTAGGTTTAGCTACTCCATCATTGTTGCTATGGTTTAACATTCAGTTCAATAAAAAAATAAATAATTTACAATTCAGCAAATAGTTTATAGTTTTGGACTGCATCTTCTCTCTTCTCACAGTAATCAACATTGCTGGAAAATCTTAAGATATATTTAGTCAGGGCCCAAACATTTTATTAATGTAGAATAAAGGTCCTCTATGCCATCTTCACAATTTGCTACCGCTACACTAAATAAAGTAAATGCTTTTCAGAACACTTAATAGATATTGCAAGCTTTGGAGAAGGAGGGACAGAGCTGAGATTGCATTGGCATGGGTCATAACACTTCATTATATATAATTTACATATGTGAAATTTTTTCGTTTAATTTTTTTTTTCAAACAGATTGAGCATATTTTAAGCGATCTCCTGTATTCAGTTTCTGTTTGTACCCGAACAACTGTGTCCTGAGACAATTGTATTTTAGCTATCTGCCTACAGCTGAAATTTGAGATCAGTTGAATAGAGTTTTAATACATGTCAGTAATTTTAGCTCAGTCAATGGTCTGAGTACATTGCCATGGGCAAACTGACTCCCTAGAAACAATCTCAAGTAGTCTGGTCTTCAAGGACTATGTATCCACACTGTAGTCCATTTGCAAAGTGAAGGACATGCACACTCACATGTACATATACAGAAAACACATGCAGGCTGCTTCACATTGAAGAAATTATTTTTGAAGGGATGGGTAAGAGAAATATAGAGCATATTTCAGGTGCTCTTTGATTAACTGATCTCAGCTTTGTTTCTTTGTGCTGTTCCTTGCCCTAGTGGAATAAATCAAATTTCAGCATGACTCAAGTGAAAATACAGGTTTTAGAGATTGAACATTCGAAGTATTTCCACTCTACATACAAGAAATTTATTATTGCTCTAGTTGAGAGACTGCTTACTGGGAACAAAAGATTTACAGCTACTGTGATTTAAAATCCATCCACAAAGGGATCATTTCTCTGATTGAAAAGGATCAGAACTGCAGTTTTTATGTTTCAAATCTGAACTTCTCTGAATCATCAAGATGAATGTATTCAGCCCTATCATATCCACATCCAGTTCAACCTACTGCTCTTCTGCAAAAAACACTCATCTTATTTGACATTACAATGAGGTTCATTTCCTCTTCACATCATCTCACTGGCCGACTACCTACAGAATGCATTAAAATTAGCTGTTCTCACACACAGCCTCAAACTTAAGTCTTCTTTGTTTGTGCCAGGATGCTTTTCTGAAGACCACCTGTTGTTCTTTTATGTCATTCTTTCCTTCATACGTTTTTTAAGAAAGTTCCTCAAATATGAAACATTCTTCTAGCCTTAGGTGACACATAACCAGGCATTTTAATTCATATATATTTCTCTTCTATGTATTTTTTAAGGTTTCTACTCAAAATTTAGGAGAGCTATGTTGTACTTATGATATTCATGTTGTTCTCTCAAGCAAATCCTAATCTGGAGTGATTTTTGCCTTTTAGTCCCAACTTCAGTTATCCCTTATGTTGCCACCTCCCCTTGTTGGTCATAAATAAACAGCCTTTGACCCTTTCAGTGTACCGACTTCCTGTTGATTTGTTTTTATAACAGCCTATGCATTTCCAATGTGCTAACAAGCAACCACAGCTTTATGCTGTGTATTAAGGTCTCCAGGGACTGCAATGAGCTCATTAGCATCAGAATGGTAAGTAGCATTGAAGCCAAAATTACACTCCTACTTGAGGAAAGTTCCCTCTGTCCAGTGATTATACTGCTTTCTCTCAAGCAAAACTGTATCTTTAATGCAACCCTATTAGGATTATATATCTAAGGAAGTAGGTTCACAAGATAAGGTTTACAGAAGCCAGAATGGCATGTATCTTAGATGATCTCAAACATTTTCTTTTTTCTTATTTGCAATGGAACAGAGTACAGTCAGCTATTGAACTGTATCTTGGTTTTTTTTTTCAAAATTAGGTTGATATCCTCACATGTACTGTTTAATCAATGATTTATTCTTTAAAAGATATAGAAAACATTTCTATTTCTACACATATAAAAAACAACTAGAAAATACTTTTAAAGCACTCATTTTTGAAGTGCAGATTAATTTGCTTTTTAGATGACGGGATTATTTCACATTAATTTCTATGGCTTAAAGTATCCCTTTTGAACTCACCTTGGATCAGGTTGAGCATCTCCATTATTCAGGTTCTCATATCCAAATTGATTTAGTGTTGTAACCACAAGCATTGGAGCCAAAGATTGGGCAGGCTTGGTAAATAAAGCATTCGTACCAAAAACCATAGAGGAAAGTGGTGATCTAAAATATTTAGGGAAAAAAACAAACAAAAGCACAACATAAACTTATTATTATATTGATTACAATAGTAATTTTAAACATCCTGTTAATATGCAAATGCTAACTATCATGATACTTAGCTTTATAGTTCACACGTTAGAGTATTCAGATCAGCTATACTAATGAAATTTAATTTAATTTTTTTCTAAATGAAAGATAATAAATCTCTGAGATATATATACAGCTTGGCCCCAGTTTGGAAATGACTTGCACTCACGTTCAACTTTGTGCGCATTAAGAAATTATTGAAGTTAAGTTAGACTGAATTGTGCATGGAAAATTAATTACAACATAAGACTTAACATGCATGAGGCCAGAAAACAAGGCTTTTTTTTTTTTTCTTCATTAAAGCAATAGCTCTCCCCTTTGAGGAGAAAGTCCTTTAATACCGTGAACAGGATTGAATCTGCACTTACATAAACATTGATGGAACCAACAAGAAGTTAGCTGCGCTTTGATAAAAATTCAAAAGATCTATGAGTTGTAATATGCTACGCCACAGCACATTTTATCATTTTTTATTTCAGAGAGATAAACAGCAACCAGGTAGACTTTGGAATTTGTACTTTAAATAACACAGGGAAAGCCTTCTAAATGCTTTTTCCATATTAGAGAGGCCTTACTCAGAAAACTTCCTAAGTGACAGTAGATGCATATGGTCACAAAGTAATTCAATTAAAGCTAACAAAAATCAACACACAAAAAACTTGGCTTATACTATACTATAATTAAAACTAGAAATGACCTAATAATCTGTTTAAATATCTCTGCCAAAGCAACCACAGGAAACTATTCAAGTTCTTATCTTTACTTACGCTAAATTGCTCTTACAGAAAGTACTTCTGTGTCAAGGATCCAAGATCATTTACTGTCTTTGACATAATCTAACTTACAAAACAGTAACATGGCAAAAAGATAGCATAGTTAAAGGAAAACAGTTAAGACAGACATACCTCCGCTTGTGCTTTATTAAATCTGCATCAACAATATCTGCCAGAGGCAAATTGAACAAACTAAATGAAGCTTGTACAATTACCCTAAAGAAAGACAAAATATTGAAGATATTTCTTATATACACTTCATAATGAAATCGTAACTGACATTCTAGCACATAACACCCCAACACTGACATTTCCACAAACACACTTCTTTAAAATATGCTGATTTAGCTGTTTAAACAGCAGTTCTGAAAGCATTATTAGATTTGTTCTTGAGAATTAGAAATCAATATGCAAACCTAAAAGATGGGGATTTTTTGCATTTTTTCCTAGACAGTGATGCAAAAGGTCATACATATTGCCTGAGATTGTCAGTAAATTACATTTAAAATTACATGGAGAAAAGAAACACCTTAGAAAAAAAGAGAAATTGAAAATTCCCTCTTGAAATCCAAAAAGGACATAAGTATCACTGGAAAGAATACATGGAAGACAAACTTCAAAGTGGGAGAATTAGAATAGTAAAAAGATTTTATCTGCATTCCTATCTAAGTATTTACATTATATATATATATGCATTTACACACACAGAGAAAGCCAACTTTAAACTCACATATTAGGATATTCTTATTAAATTTTGGGTGTGATTAGCTTTTACTTAGAAGAGGCTTTGAACAACTAGCACTTTGAACATACAGTCTTTAAGTAGCTTAGAATTTTTTTTCTGGGGAAATCAAAATATATTTTCATCATTTAAAGTATGCAGGCAATGAAATTCAATTTATTGTTCACACAATTCAGTCCGAACAATATTGTTCACACAATTCAGTCCATAACAGAAATACTGAAAATAAGAATGAAATCACGGTGGGAGGGGGGGGGTTGAGGGGGGAATGAAGAAAAGGCAGGTAGGAAAGAACATGCAGAAGGAAAGCAATTAAATAGAAAAAAAAAGAAATAAAACCTAATTGCTGTAACAATACTCTGAAATGAACAAGTGTATTTTTAAATAAGGTGGTCCATGTATCGTAACATATGTTTGTGAAAATACTACTTTTAGCATCATACTTACCCAGTAACAATGAAAAAGTGACTCAGTACTGGCTCCCTAACAGATGCCTGAGATACCAGTATTTGTTTTGCACTGCAACACGTGTGTTCATGCAACCCAAAAAGAGTTGGCCTGAGCTTTCCTAGCAAACAGTCTCTGAAGAGTTCCTCTAGCAAGATTTTCCATGTCAGAGTGGATAAGAAGAGGTTCTGCTTCCCTTGAATCGCAAGTTAAAGCAGGTATGTGACTGGAGGCATGTGGCAGCAAACTTAATTACTGTTCATTTTTTGGGCTTTCCTTGGGTTTTTTGTTGTGTTTTTGTTTGGTTTTGTTGTTGGGTTTTTTTAAGCAGAAATTAAAAGCCTAAGTAGAACAAAATGAAATGTAATGGGAGTTTTAACTTTCCTGACAAGTGAAACAACAAAAAGGAAACCCTAAAAGCAGTAGCAAAATCTTCATGCTATTAGAAGTGTCCACTGTTAGAATTATTTAAGCTGTATCTATGAATAGGGAAGCATATTCACTTACATGTTTGTTGTGAGATAAAATGCCAACAGATAATAGTGTCCTGGCCCTAGAACAAACATGACAGCAGCAGCTACTCCTTCAAAGTAAAAGGAAAACAGGATGATTCTGTAATAACCAAACTTCTTCAACGAAGCGTGACTGAGAAGAACAAGGCACTGAAAAGATATACACACATTTATGATGAAAAGATATAGTACAATATCTCAGCATTAGGAGACCTATAAAGCATAAACCAGTCATAAGTTATTACTACCCATTAAAGAAGGAAACAAAACCAAAAATCCAACCCTTTCTAAAAAGTTCAATCCAAATAAAAAAGATACTCCTCCCACTGGCTGTTTTCAGGCATTTTGCAGAAAAGTGTATAATAGAAACAGTAAGGTATTGAGTAATGCACATTATTCTAAACACTGTGACCTTGACTCCCTATAATTGAGAAATAACCCTGTCTCAGGAAGTACTTATGATTTAGAAAGTTCCTTATTACTTGCATATTTCTAAGACTACATATTTCTAAGAAAAATACTAACCTAATGATGCAAATTTAGATTTGTTTGCCTGTGCTTCAGCAACAAGGTCTCCCTTGTTGGCAGGTTTTATTCTTCACTCCCGCTACTAAAAGGAACCTAAGAGAGAACCTGAATTCTAGTTTAGTACAGGCCTCAGAAGCAGAGTTTATAAGCAGGGGCTTTATTTTACATGGGTTGGGTGCTTTTTCAGTAAGTGAAGTCCAGGACATTGCCACCAGAGAATTCTCTTATTATATCTTGAGCTCAGAACGAAAAAACCTGAGAAAAATAAGGTCACAGCAAAGTCTCTATAGTTCAGTGACCTTATAGACAAAGAGTCTCT
Source organism: Gallinago undulata (assembly GCA_026546715.1). Lineage (NCBI taxonomy): Eukaryota > Metazoa > Chordata > Aves > Charadriiformes > Scolopacidae > Gallinago > Gallinago undulata. The sequence continues at coordinate 139,066 of JAOTQQ010000071.1, read as the reverse complement.
GAGGAGCAGAGAGATGCATTTTCTGACAGATTGTTCGTTTCACACTGTCACACTGATTTTATCAACAGTAGTGATTGCTATATATTGAGTGTAAAATTATTTATGCTTTCCTAACTTCTGCAGTTTCTGATTTATTTCCAAAGTTCATCAGCTAACTGTTTGATTTGCAGAACAAAACTATTAAACCTGTGGTAAGGATAAAATTTTGTTTTGGAATGTTATGGAATAGAGAGATATGCTTAGGATTTGTATGTCACATATGCAAAAGCCAAAATGGTAAGTAAAATTGACCTGTGAATTCTAGTTGCACTTTGATATATTTTCTTTTAGATTTTACTTACGGAAAACATTACAACTTAACGAACATTAACAGACTGATTTTCAGAAACTCTGAAAATCACCAGCACCTATGATGAAAGTCAGGAGACACAGGTTTTAAGCAATCTAACAAGCAAACACCATAAATGTTTAAAAGATCCAGTGAAAGAAGTTAGAAGGGAATGAACAGGATAATTTTTTTATCCACTGCAGGCAAGTGTGTTAAAATTCTGTGGGACATATTTTTGCTGCTTTTATTGTTCTCGTACATTACTTGTTTGGGTTCTCTTTCCCTTTTCTTTTCCAGTTCATTACTCCTGCCTCCATCCCTCATTGGGATCTTGAAAGTATCTCTCTCTCTCTCTCCCCCCAGTAAATGTAGCTGACCAAGACAGCAAACAACAGAATAAACAGGAGAGTATTATTCTCCAAAAGCAGCTATTCAGAGTTTTGTTTGGTTCCCATGACTGAGATGCCACATATTTCAACAATGCTTTTAATACCTAATGGTTCTTCTGGCATTTTCTGCAGTTTATCTGAGAAACTTCCTGAAGAGATTATTCTTTCATCATGTAATACAAGTCAACACCAAAGAGAAAAGAATTCAGAATTCTACAGATTTTGTTTTTACAAACTTTTTACCTTGACCATGTTTTTCATTCCTTTATCCGTAGGTATTACAAACCCTGTAGGATATAAAACACTCCTTTCACGCTCACATCTCACATTCCCACAGTAAACAGATATTTTACCAGCTTGCCTGCTTGGCCTTTCTCCCTAACACTGCATTTGCTCAGCCTTATCCAGAGGCTTTTACAGCATTGGAGAGATAGATTTGTTTCTCACTATGGCCAATGGCATATGCTGGATGCGGCATTTTTTCAACTAACAGTGTAAATGGATACCTTAAAGTAATGAAAACTAATAAAACACCGTGTTTTCGTATTTTGAAATAAAAGAAGTGTAACTGCCTACCTGAGGACAAATAAAGCTTGCTCCATACATGATACTTCTTATTGAGGAAGAAAGGACATCCTTAGGAATAAGATTATCCGCAAAGATCATCATAAAATTGTTGCAGAAGGCTAGGTGGAAGACTTGGAAGAAGTTCATAGTTACAAAAAATAAAAAGTTTTTCTCTGTCATAATCTGCTTGGTCAATGAAACGACAGAGGACCAGGAGAGAGCTCCCTCACTGCTTTCCAGATTAGAACTCTCTGTGCAAATTTCTCTCCACTCATATTGACTCGTACTGTATTTGCCTGTGTAACACATACAAGCTGTTGCTAATGCTGCCACCAGAACAGCAAAAGCCTGAAAATAGGCAAAATTTTCCATATTATCTGATATGAGACCACAAAAGAGAATGCTTGTTGATCCAATTAATGTTGCTACTTGGTTATATTTAATAAGCTGAAGCCTACTTTCATGTCTTGTTGAAATTTCTGCAAAGAGCGCACACTGTGCGAGAAGCACAAACGTAAGCAAACCATCAAAAGCACATAACGCAAGGATGAGGTGAAGACCACTTAGCCAGTCACCTTCTTCGTAATGTTTCCAAGGAAACCAAGGAAGCAGAAAGGCTAACGCATATAAAGGAGCTCCATATAAAATTGAGAACTGACGTCTTGAGCAGCATGCGAATTTGGAGTTATCTTGAATATACCCAAAAAGAGGATCATTAATGGCATTCCATACCATAAATACAACCTGTGACAAACAAGAAAGAAACACAACAATTTATCATTAGTGCGAGTTTTCTGCAGTAGTTATGCAACACAGAAGTAATACACACCATATTTACTTAAAATAAATCTCCATTCAAAGAATAAACAAAGATAAAAACTCCTCAGGTCAAAACAGGCTCCAGACCAAATTCTTAAAGGTATTTAGAGGTTTACAGTCATTTTGAAAAACAGGATTACTTAATAGGCAAGTGCCCACCTACACATTGAAATAAACCTGTCTCTAAGACTTCACTCCTTCAACTCAATCTGGGCTTTCACCTTGCAAAGCCCAGGTGTTTCACTCACAGCAAGTCATTCGCAACATGAGCCAGCCCATTACTTTCAGGAGACCATTTACAACAAGAGTTGCTCATGTGGATAATGACTTACAGAATAAAGGCAGTATTTAAGTACTTAAGCAGTCCATAGGAGATCACTAATGTCAAACCTATGGAGCTGAGGTGCAAAATTAGTTTAGAATGTTACTGCCAGCTATCAAAGGTAAAAATCTTTCCAGCAATTAAAGTCTGGAGATTTTGTCTAGAGACTGTAAACGATGTGCTTTGTGTGTACCTTCAATTGCTTATGGATTAACTAAATTTAAAATGAATTTGATGTGTAACTATTTGCAATGTGTCCAAAATTCACAAGTAAAAAAAAAAAAAAAAAAGACTTTGTTGTGATAGCACAGACACATAGCACAACACGGTAATCAAAATAATCTGTCATACGATACCTGCGCTTGATGAAATGCTACTTCTGAAATTTTGTATCGGTTTAGGAAAAGCTTAACGTAGTAGAAATTAAAGATACTGTTCATCATTCCAGAACCCAGTGTAGTCATGGAATATGCCAGTGCGTTAGGATGAATTCCCCAGACAAACTTCATCTTCCACAAATACAACTCTCTTCTTCCTCAAGTAACAAAAATAATTACAACAGTTGGTAGAATAATTTTCCAAATTAAAATGACATGGAATATTTGCTTGTTTCATAGGCATAGAATTATAGAAATAGAAATCTAAAAATGGATTTTTAGAAGAAAATGTCCCCCTTATTACTTTTGGGTTTTTTTTTGAGAAACACAGTTTGCTGAGTTATAAGACTGAGCACAAAACTGAATAGATGCAAAAATATTAATAAGTCAGTGACATTTCTAAATATAATCAGTGCTTTAAAAATCAATGGAACAGGTGGAGAAAAAATTAAAAGAACCTCTTCTGTACTGGTGCACAGACTCAACATAAAAATCTGCTATTGGAAACACTAATCTTGATGTAGAGTTCAAAGTAATTGCGTACGTTTTACATCTTTCCTGCTAGGTACTTGGTTTTAAAATTCTGGACTGTGTAGGAATGAAGTGACTCAATACACGTCCTTACGTATTCCAGTGCTATGAATGTCAAATACAGCACACGCTTAGATGAATATTTATTTCAAAACAAATACTAAGTTTTGTCCTTGTGTTTTTAAATGTGAATTGTTAACAAGCCATGGAAGCAATACTTTCACCTAGGAAACTAATGAGATATGAACAGAAACCATAAACCAAACACCTTTTAATAGTTTAAACATTTTCATAGTATAAAAAAACTTCATGTAAATAAAATGTAGCATGTAACACATATACAGCATTTTAAGTATATCCAAATAACAGAGATTCAGCCCAAGAATATAGGGTTCTTTAATATATCAAAGAAATCTTCAGCCAATTTTTTTTAAGATGCTGACTTTTTACATCTATCTAGCAATTAATTTAAGCATGTTTGGTATAAACTATTGCATGGAAATAGCTAGCTCCAGGGAACCTCTACCTTTTAAAGCAGGGTAATGATTACCTTTATGGTTCTTGACTACATTTGATTCTATAAGCCAAATACAAGAATACTTCTCCCAGGTATCTGGTTTTAACTGAAGCTTTAATCATCTTTATATCTATTTGAAGGAAGCTGTCAGCCATTAATTTGGTGATACTTCAGGTTAAAATTTCAGCCTTACTGCGTACACTGCCTCCAGAGCTTTAAAACCTGCTTTTTGTCAATAGTCCACACTTTGCTCCTCTGCATATTAACAATTTTGCCCTAAATGCAATTTTTGAATATCCATGAAGATACTTAGCTAAATATTTGCTTGTTCAGCTTGATAAGCAGATCTATAAGCAGCCCCCTAAATACCTCATAAAAAAAAAAAAAGCCATGAAAGAACCAGGAAATGAAATGCAAGGCTGTTTCCAGCTGCCTGTGGTTCATGAAGCAGCTGGACAGGGAGGACAGTCACATCCTCATCACCAGGCAGGGCCAGGCAGCACTGCAGATTGAGCAGGGGCTGGAGAAGCGTCTGTCCTGGCCAAGGCAGAGGATGGAACAGCGGTTTGTCCAACTCCCAACATGGAAAATGAACTCCCGAAGAGCAAATAAAATGCGGATGCATTTTTATATATATATTTAACATGCTCAAATATGAAACAACACGCAAAGAGTAGGTAACTTCTCTTTGCAAGTAAGAAAAAAAATAATCAAGCTGACAAACAACTTGAACCAAGCTGAGTTTTTTTCTAAAGCAAATTTATTGGTAAGAATATGACTGAATTTTTAGGTACCTGAGAATGATTGTGATGTATATTTTCAAGTTTATTTTTCACAGAGCTACAGCTGTAGAGACACTTCCATTTTCAGGTGATGAAATTTTTCTTTTTTTTTGTAACAAGTTTGGTTACATAAACTTTTTCTGATAAATCTAAAATGAAATATAAGGTTATTGAAAAGATGCTAATTTTAAATGTTTATTTCTAAAAATAAGTTTGATATCACTAACTGTATAATAGTCACTACAGTAAGTATGCTATTGACAAGTGTCAAGCCCCACCACCGCCCCCTTCCGCAGGCATGTTCAAGCCTTCACAAATATACTTAATGAAGTAACTTATGTAGTAGGTATGAGGGCTTTTGGAAAGCTAGACATTTCATCTTGAAACCCCCTGCACAGATCTTCGGATGGAGAATTGGGAGACTCTCCTCCTCAAATTCCATGAGGACCAAAAATAAATGAGCTTCACACTAACATTGCCAGTACACAGAGTCAGTTCTGAAGTCGTATTTGACTCCATTCCTTTCTACACACAAATAAAAAAAAGGACCTCTCAGCTTCAGAAATTTGAAAGTAAGAATTTGAAATTTCTTTAACAAAAACCTTCTAACAATGCACAAACAGGCCTCTAGTGCCTTTACTGATTATAACACACAGCATCTGACACAACTCTTTACACTAATTGGTACCTCTGGTCCTGTACCTTGTTTACAAAATAGGCTCAATTATAAGTTGAGGTACTACACTTCCTTTCCCAGAAGATGTGCTCTTTAATTGTACTACAATAAAGTCATGCATGAGTATCCCCTCTCCCTTAATAGTCAGCTTTTACACTGAGTAGGTTAAAGCACAGGTGTTGACATTTTGTGACTCACAGAAGGCAAACTGGTTTCAGAAATTTCTAGTGGTGACAACTGCGTTAATACCAATGAGCCAAAAGAACAGGTTTTTTGAACCAGCGAGACGCAGGATGCCATTATCGCGTTTCTGCCAGAGCTGGATGGCAATTGATACAAGGACCCGGAGTGTGAGCCTGAAGAGCAGGTTCCCAGGGGACAACACATCGAGACCGGGGCTGGGTGCCCAGCTCTGGGTCTGTACTGGGTCCCACAGGGCAGCCCCGCGCTTGCAGTCCGGACCGACTGGCTGGTCACAAGCATCTTCCTCATCTTTCTCCCATGATTTAAACCACATTAATACCGAGCCGAGGGCGAGCGCTGCCCGGGCCCGGCGCTGAGGCGGCGCGCCCGGAGCAGGCGGACGGCGGCACCGCCTCAGCCCGAGGCACCTGCTGGGAGGCGCGGGAAGTTCGGAGGCGGTTCGCCTGCTAAAACTGGGCAAAACAAAGTATTTTTCCTCAGCAGCTCCCCAGATACGGGACACAGCTCCCTCCCTGTAACGACAAGGGGCGAGGGCGGGCGGGGACCGCCATACGGTGCCGGGGACGGCCGCGCTCAGAGGTGACAGCGGCTGCTGCAGCAGGGACGCGCCCTCCTCATCCTCACCGAGGCTCCACGGGCAGCGGGAACGCGGCCCGCACCTGGGCGCCAGCCGGTGCGGAGTCCTCCCTCCCAGGCTCTTCCCTCAGCGCTCCCCGGGGCCCAGCTACGCTGTCCGGCCCCAGGCTGCGCCAGCTCTGCTCCGCCGCAGACCCACCGGAATACCTCCTAGAATCCCTCCCCGCCATTAACCCTTCAAGACCCCCGCCACCGCCCCCTTCCGCAGGCACCAACCCACCTCCTCTGACTGGAGGCTGCGCAGCCGACTGGTGGGGCGGGCGCAATGAGCCCAGGCCAACCTTCTCTTCGCTTTCATTGGCGCCTTGACACAAATGCGCTTTGTGATTGGTTTAGACTCCTTTCCATCTATCTGGCGGGCGGCTTCCTATTGGCTCTTTGCAGGGGAGGTGAGGGCGTTGTGTTTGAATCGCGGGCAGGCGGTGGGCGGGCGGCCGCAGCTTGCCACGTTGCCGCCGGCAGCTCGGCGTAGCCCGGCCAGAAGGGGGAGAGGTTCGTCAAACTCCGGAAACGCTCGGCAATGGCCGGAGGCGGCTTTTAAGGCGAGGAGCGGCTGCCCTGCCCCGCCACCGCCCGCCGCGAAGGGACCGGCCCGCGGGCGCGCCGCCGCCTCGTCTTACCGCCGCGCTGTGAGGGGAAGGGGCGCGATGCTGGCCGACAGCCTGGTGGAGGAGTTCGAGATCCGCGAGGATGAGCCCTGGTATGACCAGCAGGACCTGCAGCAAGGTGAGCCAGGGCGGCGGGGGGCGTGTGAGGGCAGGGGCGGCGGGCAGGGCGCGTGAGGGGAGGGGGCGTCGGGCGGGCGCAGGGCACCGCCACGGCGGCAGCGCGGAGCCCGGGGAGGGTGCCGGCACTCGGGCGGGGCGGCGGGAAGGGGCCGGAGCCGGAGCTGCCGGCGAGGATCGTGGGGCGGCGGCGGCAGCGGGGCTTGTGGAGCCGGGAGCTCCGTCTCCCCTCAGGGCCGCACTTCCCGCCGCCGTGGGCGCAGGCGGAGGCTCCGTTGCTACCGCGGAGGATTGCAGCCGCCTTTGTCTGAGAGAAGGGGCTGCCGCAGCACAACCCAACCGTGCCCGGGTCCCGCGGAAAAGAGGGTGGGCGGGCGGGGAGCAGATCCCAGGAAATCGCATCTTGAGAGGGCGTCATGAGGGGGGGCGGCGGGCGGGCTGCGCGGAGCCGGTCTGTGAGAGCTTACAGCCGCGGAGCTGTCAGTGCGGCTGTGCTCGGTCAGGTGCAGGTCCACTGTTAAAAACTTTATAAGTTTTCATCTTAAAATATACGAATAACTTCACTGCGTATCAGAATTACACGTATCTAGCTCCTGTATGTCATTCTGTCAGTAGGTCTTAAACACTACGTGCAAGAGGTAAAAGATACTTCACAGATAAGGAAGGAGTCACAGGAATACACCGAGTAAAATTGGACTAAGAGCCTTCTACACACACGATACAGAAAGAATGTGCAATTTCCTTAAGAGTTTAGTGACATCTACAACTGGTATTGACCTAGTCCTGCTTTTTGTTATAAATCCCGAGTTTGTTTTAAAAGGCCAGCTCAAAGCTCTGAAGTGGCTTCCTGCAAACCTGCTCCAGCCTTATGCATTTACATTGAAGTACACTAATTCTTGGGATTGGTGGGTGCCAACGCATTATAAAGCATAGAAAAAAAAGGTACTTTTGAAAGCTCTTTTTAGCTAGGCTGTTTTCACACTGAGATCAGGCATCTGACAGCAGAAACCTTGTTTTTGAGACAGGAATAGGTGTCTCTAATTTTATGTTTTGACTATAAAATAGCCAACTGTTTGAAAGCTGTATTTAGGTACCCCTTTCTCGAACTAGATGTTTTCAAGGCTCTAGGATATAAGGTAATCAATTTAGAAAAGATCCTGAAACCCTAGTTTCCCCTGTCAAAGGGAAGAGCTGACAATGTGAAGACATGATGCAGCAATGTTTTTACTATGTCAGTGTTTATGGGGTAGAAGACCTACAAATAGACTTTACACGTATAGCAACTGACTTCTTGTCTTTTTGATGTTTAATTCCATTTTTTAATTAAAATGAGTGAAATCATCATCATTTGCCTCTCTGTTCTGAACTTTTAAGAAACAGTATTCCATTCTAGAGGTTTGTGCATTTTGAGCATGTTAATTGGTGTTAATGTTCTCTCAACGTTTGAATAATCTTTTTCTGGGCATTATCTCTCTACAAGCCTAAACAGAAGTGATGATAGCCTTGCCAAAAGGGAAAGGAGGAAAATAAACTGATGGGCAAGTTGAAACGCAAAAAAATTCTTTACAGGAATGGGTTTTTTAAATATTCCTGTAGCACTGTTATTCCCAGAGTCTGAAAGATACCCTTCCTTCTCCTAAGACTAAGCAATACCAAAGTATGTAAACAGAGAAGTAAGATTGCTTGTCAAGGTCTCTTGAAACTTTTCACAACCCAAACAATCAGTGCACATTTAAAAACTGAGGAGTAGGTTTATGAGAGAACCTAGGTTGTAAAATGTTAGGAAGCACCCTGAAACAAGCCTGTAGTACTTGTCAGCCAGTCTTTGAAATTTAATTAGGGTTGGGCTTTGGAAAAACATTGATGGTCTTCATATACACCAAAAGCTTGCCTTGACAATAGAGATGTGCTTTTCTGGCATGCCGTTCCTGAAAACGGAATGCTCATGGAATTCTGTCCAAGGATGGGAACAGCCATCCTTCCTTCTGCAACATCCATGTTTTGCTGCAGTATACTGACCTTTAAAAAAGAATTCTTTTGTATGACTGCTCTTTTTACATCTTGCTGTTACTCACTTTAACAGAACAGAGGGTAATCTGAACATGGAGTGGGAAATATGAAGTAAAAAACCCCACCTTTAATTTTATAATTAGACAAACTTCAACCAGGCTTACTTATAGAGATTGTACTACTAATCCTTTTGCTGTTGGGAGGAAAAAAAACAGGCTTATTTTTAGATTGAAAATTCTATGAATTATTTTATTAGGTGGGTTACGAAAAAGTAGAATAGAAGGATTTTGGTACTGTTTTTATCTTTTTCTCAATTATATTATCACTGTCAGATTGTGAAGTGCTGGTGAAAGCTGTTTAACATCACAGAAGACCTATCACTGAAGTCCTGTTTTGGTTTAGAGATTTCTGACAGAGCTGTTAAATACCAGTACAAATGATGAGATGTACTAAACCAAACATCTTAAGGTCTGCACTTAGACAGTTTGCATTATTAAAAACCTCTCTGCTTACATCTTCATGGTGAAAAGGAAAAAAATGTGTGTCGTGGCAGAACTTAGCTGTTACTTTACATAAATTTACAACAGAAGATGCAGTATTGTAACGGTAACTAAGAGAAATGTAAATTAACTTCTCATCCTGTATCTGGAGAACATATATATTGCACATCTCGCTCTTAAAATTTGCTCTATAAAAGGCTTATAGGTACTTAACAATGTAGAAAAATAGGTGCAAAGCAAATTCTTAATTTTAGAAGAGGCGAAATTGTTTCAGTTCTTGCTTTCTCTAGGGGTAGGAGTTAGGGTTTTATTGCACCTTCCTGAGCTCTTCCACTCATCTTCTACCCCTCAGAAACAAATTGCCTTAATTACAAAATAGCACGCTTCTCCCATAGTAACTCTGCCATTCTAATGAACAAAATGAGCATGTAAGTATAATGACGTTAATTCTACTAATCGCCTTGTATTCCAAGTAGTGTGTGTTATGTGCTACTTGATCTAGTAGAGGAGAGGGCATTTTAGAATGAAACTATCAACTCCTAAATGTACTTAAACATCAAAACAAACTTTCACTTTGGGAAGGGAAATGGCAACAAGTAATTCCATTATGCATTACGTCTTTAACATAATCCTAAATCCTCTCTAAAGCTCTTACTCTATTTAAATAAAAGAATGGACTATTTAGTCTTTGACTTGAATGATGCCAGTAGCGCTGACTAGCGTTAAAGATTGCGCCTCCTAGTAAAGATTTGTGTTGTCAGAACTTTTGAATCAGGACTCCATTTCACATAGGATGATAGATTCACTGGATTTGAAGACTACAGTATTCTGTAATGTGATAGAGCTTGGTGTTTGACTAGAAGTTATTCTGTCCATGGGTGGAAAATGTAATATCTCTGTTTCAAAATGGGAAAAACTTGAGCAGGATGGCTTAAGGTTTCCTTATCTGAATGCTTCAAACCTCAGCTCTAGAACTGGCTGTGTTTCTTAACAAGTGGTGTTACAAAGTGGTGTTACACACATCTTTTTAGATGTGCGAGGATGAGCTCCTAAGTACAGATCAGGATGCCATGTGGCCCCTAGTCATACATCTTTTGAAACTATGAAGAACTCCCATGCAGTGTGATTTAAGTAATTTTTGCAGCATGTATTCTAAGAATCTGACCTTAGGGTAGGAAACAATGCACCATAGCTGTAAATAATGTGTAAAGAATACCACAGAAGTTGTTTTGCCAGAATTGGACACCTAGAACTTAATAGACAGATGCTTGTCCTTGTAAATCTGTATTTGGTCTTTGGCTTGTATCTGTAAATGGAATAGTCGTTTTGGACAGGCTGCCAAACTTAAGGTTAGCACATAATCTTGGAACAGTGTTTTAAACTTACAATCACTAGCAGATAAGATAATTGGGAAAGGGCAGAAAAGAGGTAAGATAACATGTTAAAACAGGGGCATCTTAACAACAAAATGAAAATGGAATGTGTTTTCTCATTAGCTACAACTATTGATGATGCAATACATGTCTCTTGTATATTAATTTAAGTCTTCTTGAAATGAATCTAAGTTTTTCTTGACTTTTCTTCTGTCTCTGCCATTAGTGATGTTCTATCTGAAAGTTAACAAGATTGTATTGCATGCAGGAGATGACCTGGTCATGGTCCAGGTGATGGGAAGGAGGTGGAAAAATCAGATTATTAGAAATATGTTGGATTCTTAACATGTAATACCCTGCAATGAGTAATTGCAATTTTAGCAATAACACCAAGATTTATTTCATTGTGTTAGCGTTTAAATTACTCATGCCTTTAAACATAATACTATAGAATACCTAGCACAACTGATGCTGTTAAACAGATACCAGGTTTCCCTCTAAAAAGGAAGTGAGTGTTCAGAGGACTTATTTCCTAATTTGAAACAACTACAGTCACTGTACCCTGGAGGTGATTGAAGATGACTGAAGAGAAATTGAGATTAAGTGCCTGAGAACAAATGACATTTAAAAATGACGTTTTGGAGCACATAAACCAGTTCTTGTCTCCTAGGTTTATGAGCCTGAAAAGCAGAACATCTACATTTCTCAGTTTTATGTCTTTTGATATTATTGTTTCACCATAAAAAGCATCTGAAACTTTCATTTAGCACTTTGATCCTGTATGACCTGACCCTCTTCATGAAGGGATAATGAGGAAGAACAGCAAAGCAAAGTGGAGTGCAACTGGCTTTGGCCTGGGTCTGGTCTGATGCGAGAACCTGACAGAAAAACAGGATGAATGTTTACAGGGTCTTTTTTGCTTATTCTTCCCATGTGAGTGCTGTAAACGTGGCAAGGTGTAGTTAGCAGACACTTTGGGGGGAGATGCAGATGCCGTGCTGGGCAGATACGGGAAGTGAAGAGAGGGCAACTGGATGTGGCTGACGGACTGAAGGAGGAACTAAGGAAGCTTCATGAAATAACGTTTCAGGACTGACTTAGATTTGTATTATAGAGGGTGTATGAATGTTCTACGTATGTGTAAGCTAACTTTCTTTTTGAATACTGGAAATAATTTAAAGCAGTTACAACATCAATAAAAGACCAACTCAAGTATTTGATTAAAATGCTTTAAAATTAATTTGTATTATTGGCTCTATAACTTACGTGCAACATGATTTCTTTGTTTAGATCTTCACCTTGCTGCTGAGCTTGGGAAGACACTGCTGGACCGTAACACTGAACTAGAAAAATCTTTACAGCAAATGTATGCAACAAATCAAGAGCAACTGCAGGAGATCGAGGTAAATATTTAAGGGATCCAAGTGTTAAATCACCTTCATCAACAACATAATAGCACATAAGTAGAGCTCTGAATTTCTTGACACCTGATGGACACTTCAAAGAACCATACTGAACAACCTTTAACCACTTCTGCTACTTTGAGAATTTGAGAACTGGTACAGGCTTGATCATAGTTAGAACTGTTTGTCTGATTGCTGGAAGCTTTCTGCCATTAAACTTCATGTTGAATTTGGCTTGTTTAATGAAACATGACTGGTATTTTTGTTTCTATCCTGAGAAATTACTTCAGTTATTTTATTGCTAAACTTTGCTGATCTTGCCATTAAATTATATGATAAATAAATTAATGATTATATTATAAATTATAGCTGTTAGTGGTTACAGCACTGACATTTAAATGCTGGTAAATGCAGGAGAGAGACTTCACTAAAATCTGAGGAAATATACTTCCACTAACCTGAGCTGTGTAAAGGGAGCTAAAGTCTATTTCAATTTAAAACAAACCCCACCAAAAAACCCAACAGCAACAAAAACCCAACCAACCCCCAAACCAGAAAAGCCAAACACTTAAATAACATCTGCATACAGGATATAGTTGATATATTGTTCTGTGGGTTTTTTTTTTTGGGGAGATGCCAGAGGGGAGAGGAAAGCTGCCTCAGCAGCAGTCTCTGAACTTGCCTGCCTGTGTTTCATTCCCAAA
>JAOTQQ010000071.1:96337-120735 GCA_026546715.1 Gallinago undulata | reverse complement strand
CCCCCCCCCCCCCCCCCCCCCCCCCCCCCCCCCCCCCCCCCCCCGTGCTGCCACGTGGACATCGCCTGCACACCCCTGAACATCTGGAAAAATAAACCGGAACCCGATGCATTTTAATTGTCTGCTGCAAAGCTACAATTCACTCAATTTGCAAAGTGTAAAGCCAGCAGACTTTATGTTTGGGGGTTTGTTTTTTCGCTTGCAGCACAAACGCGCACAGCAGCCTGTAGCAGCAGCAGCACTCGGTAGAACTCCTGTGAAAAAGGGTAGCTGCACAACTTAGCTACCTGGCGTCCCATAAAGGTGGCCTCAGGAGCCTCTTCCCACATTTTGCCTGAAAGTCTGGTAAATTTTCTTAGGGAATTAATGTTATTCTCATGCCTTAGTTTGGAGAAAAATTCCAGCTTCTCTAGGGCAAGGCCACAAAGTCTTAATGCAGCTTGACTTACTGCTGTAGTTGTGGCAGTTCATTTGAACAGGATAGATGAAGAGTTCATTTAACCCTGCTGGAGCCACTGCTCACCCCTCCTCGCACTGCCCGTCCCTGCGGTGCCAGCTCTTCCCGGGGACCTGCTGGGCATCAGCTTGGCAGAGTCTTGTTAAAAATTTCATTCACTGCCTACAAGAACTGAGGAATAACAGCACATGTGTGTAAGCATTAATGGGAGCCTCCTCTGTTGCTGCTGCAGTTTCACACCCTCAGTTCAGCGCCTTTTCAGAAACAGTTGTGATTTTTAAAATTTTTTATTTTTTGAGAACAGAGGGAGCTGAGGCTCCTCCCAGGGCCCTGGTTTTGCCAAGAAGCTCAGGGAGGAGAAGGTAGGCAGACCCCAGCTGGCTTCACACAGCCAGTCACCTGTAATCTGGTCATGCAGAAAGGATTAGGAAGCGAGTCTGATGGAGCAGCACCCAAGCTCTCGTCTAGGCAGCAGTGGACACGGGGTACTGTCCACAACACAGGCAGTGTGTGAGGATGCAGTGCGCAAGAGGCTGTGTGCACACTACACAAGTCTTCTCACTGGCTGCTTGGTGCACAGGTCCTGCTTCCTGGGCAGCCAGAGGTACCACATCTCCCAGAGAAGCGCTTTTCTGCCCTGCCACAGGTGAGCTCAGCCTCTGTCCCCAAAACGTCTGAGTACCAGAGGAAGCCCCTGTGCTCAGGATTCCTCGCACAGCCGTGTGTGACACGCACAGGGTAAGAGCACGGGTCACCCCTCAGGGCTGGCAGCTGGTTCACCAGGTTTCTCATTTTACCAGTGCAAGGCAAGATGATGACTACAGGGCCTTTTCCGAATTAAAAGAATTAACTTACAGAACTCAAGATACAACGCAAAGCTACCAGCCTCATTATATTTGCTTTCCTGGCACAGGAGCCAGAGAAGAGCAAAGGCAAAACACTTATATCAGTTGTGCCCACCCTAAGGACGAGGCCCGATGGTAATAAACCTGTGAGCTGTCCCCATGGGTGTCCAGGTCCCCAGCAGTGTGAGCCATATGAGAGACACCCCTGAGAAGAACCTGACCCACCACCAGCAGCACTGCCCCCGAATCTGCTGCCAGGGGCAACAGGCACAAACCAGAACACAGGAAATTCCACCCAAACATGACAAAAAAACTTCTTTCCTGTGAGGGTGGTAAAGCCCTGGAACAGGTTGCCCAGAGAGGGTACAGAGTCTTCTCCAGAGATATTCCAAACCTGCCTGGACACGTTCCCATCCAACCTGCTCTGGGTGACCTGCTGTGGCAGGGGGTTGGACTGGATGGTCTCCAGAGGTCCCTGCCAACCACTGCCAGTCTGTAATTCTGTGAATCCAGTCTGAGGTTCAAGCAAAATCCTCCCTTTTAACATTCAGATGAGAAGTCCTGATCTGGCCTACCAAAACTACACCTGTATCTGCCAGCAGCCCCTCCACCCTCAGAATGAAAATGTACCTGTGGGGAAGACAGTGAGATTCAAATCCATCCCAAAGGCCAGTAAGTAAGAAACAGGCAATATTCTTATTTACACTTTATAGGCCATATGTATTGGCAGTCTCTGTGCCATTCAATGGATGCTATTCCTGCTTGCCAAACACTGCAGCTTGCAGTGACACCAGCTATACCTAAAGACAAGACTTGCAATGACAAATTTCACCTTTTTTCATCTTAGTGACACAACAGTGAAGAGGCTCTGCTGGGGCTTGTTAGAAGATCTTGCCATTTAAAGGTGTCTTTGCTAAAGAACAATTTCTTATTCTCTGATTTATGATTATTCTATATTGTTTAAACTATGTGGGTATAATAAATTATACCAGTCTAAATAAAGCAATAAAAAAAAGCAACAGTAAGAGCTCAATTTTTAACCATTAAAAAGGGCTGGTATCAGATAGTTTATTCTTGAACAGAAAGGGGAATAAATGATACTGAAGATGATAGTGTAGTGTTAGGTAGTGTAGCCATTACAAAAAACACTCCCACTTCAAATCACAGAGGCCGAGTATTTCCATTCTTTTCTCAGGACTAAGCAAAGATTAAAGGCATAGGGATGCCTCTACCTGTCCTGCAAATGAGCGCTTCAGCCCTTACATCTTACTCTGTATTAATTACACAAGTGATGTCTGTAACTAAGTGCAAAACCACCACATTAACCATTTAGTTTTCTTGAGGAAAACACAGATTTTCCTTGGCACGCATCTAATTACTTCGCCCCAGTTAGTTACTTCTGACTATTGAAAGTGAAAGAAATCAGGGATGGAAAAATAGAAGCAACACAGAGGATTTCTGGAAGCTTGCACTAGTAGGATTGAACTTTGGCAAATTACAAAAAAGCAAAAGCAAACCCCCACATGCAGTGACGAAAACTCTACTGAGAAAAGCGACAAAAAGAACAACTTTATTGACCAGCCAGAATGAAACCAGACAAAGTAAATGAGAGGACCGAGTGATGCAGGCAATCAGTATTTGCATACCTGCCGTGCAAAGGCTTCCATCTCACTGTCCTTATCCAAGCGATATTCCCGCTGACATGGATAAACACTGAACCCAGGTAAATTCTGACAGGGCTCAGCCTCAGATTTATTTTCACATTTGTTAAAAATACAGATTTTTATTTATTCATTGTGAATAGATTAAAAATACAGCATATAGCAATATAATTCCAGAAGTCTGTCAAATACATAGTTTTTCTTTTCAAAAGAATGTCATTGATTAAATTGTGCATATTTCTGTAAACAATTTTCATTTTCAAATTATTGACAGTCCCATTTATTGTATAGCTAAATAATATGATACCACCATCAGACAGAAGGTAGTCAACATCACTGAAAAAGTAATATTTGCAAGCAAAGTATTAATCATCATGATTTCTTCACTGAGCTGTGTGCACATTTACATACAGGATCTACTGAGAACTGTCAGCAACTTTAGCAACTACTGAATTTAGCAAATTAAACTACACCAACATGTCAATAATTGTACTCTATGTCCCTTACACATTTTGGACAGGCACTTTCAATCTTTTCTCCTCCCTACATGGTGGTTGGTGGTCTTACACATGCTTCCGTCTCAAGGAAGATCTCAAAGGCTTGGCATCAACACCTTATGAGGAAAACAGATCTTGATCTCCTGCAAAACCAGAGTCAGCCATGACCAAGAAACAGCAACAGCTTCTATACTATCCATACAGGTGGCACAGCAGCTTTGGAATAAAATACTGGATTTGGAAGAAACATATCTCTATGTAATGATTCAGCCATCACGATGTATTTGTCCTCCCATTAGTCGTTAGGATTACACAAACAGGAACAGAGAAATTAAAGTGTTTGAGGATAATATTGTTTTCTCCCTTTACTCAGCAATTTTCTTGAACTGATGTTTGAAATCATTTGCAGATACAACACTATGTTAAATGCTATTTAAACCAGGGAATTTAGTTTCTTTACATAGAAATAGATGAATCAACATACTCTAACCTTTTCAAACGTCCCTCTGGAAATGGTGGAAAATGTATTCTGATTTAAAGTGAGATGATCTAGCTTCACAGAGAATTGAGATGTCACTGTAAAAATAACCTCCTATTATCCAAATATTACAGATCTTGCTACTGTACAACATTAGACAAACATAATGTAGGATCAGTAGATTTTTACACAACTATGTTATTATATGGTGCAAAAAATGAAAATGAGAGGGGTAGCTGGATGCCTCATCTCATCAGGAACATCAGTGATTTTCTGATGGTAAAATACGCAATGCTGGTAATGAATAAAACATATTCCACCCAGAATATCCTCACTGCCAATTTGAAGCATCTTCCCCACCACCCTCAAACTGTAAAGGTTCTATCTGGAATTTGATAAGAATACCAGAAGTGCCCAATGACACCAGCATAATAGAATGGGACTACTTATTAAAGTGAGTAGCTGTATGCCTCACTTGAAAATTTACATTCACATGCAAATTTGGTGAGAAACACCAAAAAAGATGAAAAAATGCTGAGAATTTAGGATATTGTTTTTCTGTATGTGGAGAAAAGAAAAATGTAAATACACTGATGATTTGCTGTGTAAAAAAACCATGAAAACTAAATAGACATCAGCTTCATTATTCATCAAAAAACCTTATCCCCTCAATTCTAACAGTTAAAAAAAAAAACAAACAACAAAAGGTCAAGTGTGTCTGTATTACAGCTTTAAAACACTGAAGGAGTATGCTATGGCACCCTACATACCACTTACATCCGGATTTCCCCCCTTCAGAAAACCCCCCAAAACTAAACTAAAATAAAAAAACTGGTAACACCGCATAAAAATTTATCTTTTAGCTGCAAATGCAGCAAGTCTATAAAAAAAAAGTACACAAGAAGTGCTTAATTGCAGTGTTACTCTTCCATTACTGCCCAAGCCTCTTCTGCTTTTTGGTAGTACTGATTTGCCAGTCTGCCTTTCATGGCTTCCATTGCTGCTTCCGCTGCTTCTGTGTACAGCTCACCTGGGGAGGAAATAGTATCAGTTATGGTACAGGGGAAAGAAAAAAAAAAATCTCTTTATCCTGAAGCAATTAAAGGATAAAAAGAGAAATTGAGATCAAACTACAGGGGCGGGTGAATGAGCGTATTTTAATAGTGTCGGCTGCGAATCTGGCTTTTACTCTTCAAGTTGAAAGCTGCATGACTGGCTGCTGAAGGCTCCTCAATGGATTTGCAAGGACTGGAAATATGACCAGCTGGTAGGAGCCCCCCGAGACCCATGAACATGACACAACTAAGGCAATGCTGTGTCAGGCCTGGGATCACGGCTGTGACTCATTACAAGACACAACCTGCAGTTCAGTGGCCTCACAGGGAACGAAGGTGGCTTGTGAGCGAGTGACTGGGTCACAGGACTGGGGCTGGCACCGACCCCTACACTATCACCAGCAAGATCTCTTATTTTGCTGTTTTCGGGCTTCTATCACCCAGCATCATTACCACTTAATCTACAAATGTGAGGGTACTGACCCTCTGCATGTTTTTTTAACAGCTGAAGCAGGAAAGGGAGCAGCTGAAGCAGTGAGGAAAAAGGGAAGGAAAAACAGGATTACTGATTACAGAAACAAAATGAGGCCTCACCTGATCTCTGTGGATCCTTATTCAGGTGGAACCCTCCAGTCATTAACATCTCTGCTTCTCTGGCCAGCAGCAGGTACCGGGGCTCATCCTGAGTGCCATCATATTCCCCTCCCTCATCATAATCAGTCATGTTCAGCGCTGCATTGTACCAGTACAGTGCCTTCTTCCAATCCCGTGCTCTGAAGTTCAAAACAATTTTTGAAGATGGTTACCTTAGGAAACAAATGTATTTGCACTGGAGACTCAGAATTCAATTTTGCAGTAGCTTCTCAGAGCCTTGATGCTCTCCAAGAAAGCTAATGTTTTCACAGAGGCTCACTAACTCTGCACTGCAGCATGAGGTCACTAAATGAAATGAGGCTGGGACCACTTTATGCAGTAGTTACAGAGGAGAAAGCATCAGGCTGTACTGTGTTGAGCTCCAGAGTCTAAGCTTTTGTTATAGTTTCAGTGGTTTTGGTCTGGCATTTATATTTGTAAAGGTAACTAATTTAGAAACATTCTGAAGTTGCAGGGAGTCTTGTTTCATAAATACTTTAAAACCAGCGATTTTCATATTGAGAATGCTCAGTGCACAATCTATTTCTTAGTCACAATGCTGCTCCTATCAAAATAGGACTGCTGGCCAAATTAAGAGAGACTTACTGAGGTAAAACCATTTTTAAATTTCTTAAAACCATCCTCAATTAAAAGTAATATCTTCAGCATTAAGACTATGTTCCTGTGAAATTTCCGTTTCTACTTTTATTATGAGAAGCAGTAGAGGCTACAACTGTGACAAATACTTTGTTCATCGGACTGCATTTCCTCTATAGTCATTTTACAGCTTCACCTAACTCTCCTATTCCACAGCTTCTTTCATAGTTTAATTAGGAAAAAAAACAACACCCACTTTTAAAAAAAATGTGCTTTCAAAAACACTACTAAGGAGACACAGCAGTTGTAAATACTTTTCGCTTACTTTTAGGGTACTACATCTCTAAAGGATCTCTTGTGTTCATTTGTTAGCACTGATCCCAAGATTTTCAAGAATGCAACTCCCACTAAAGTCAAGGGGAGTTTTATCACCACCTTCAGAGCAAAAATAGTTGGCCGCAGGGCAGCCTCAGCCCAACTCAAATGCACAGCTGCATCCAACAGCAGAAATAATGTCTACTATCATGGCCTAAACCTTGCTTTTATTCACACCCGGGCAAGTTTGAAGTAACTTCAAAATGCCACTTCATAGCATTACTGACGTAACAGCTCTTTACGTGAATGGAAGACATGCATATCAAATCCTTCCTCCCATGGAGTACCACCAAGTGAATTACTCAGTCATGCATAGTACCTGTTTGAACCAAGATTTACACCTGTATCATAGGCTCTTGCTACAAGAATCATGGAAGGCCGGTCTCCAGCTTCTGCTGCTCTCAGCAAGTAATCAAATCCTTTGTTTCTGTTCTCCTTCGTGTCCTAGTAAAACAAACAAAATCTCTAAAATGCATGTTTCTAAGTAAAACCATCCCTTCTTCCCTCTAACACTAAATGCAGCTCCTCCAAGTCAGTAATGGCTGCAAGTGTTTAGCATGCCTAAGAAACAGGCACAGCCACAAAAAAGCCTAACCCATTGAACATCCTGAAGATAGGCAGTAATTTGCTAGCAAAACCAGGAAGAGGCAGAATTTTTTGCTGCTTTGTCCAAGTCCTTAATTACAAAGTTATCTATTTTCTCTGAAGAGGCTACAGAACACCTAACTATAGTTATTGTTTTGTCTTAATTTCCTGTCATTCTTATGTTATTTTTTACAATGGTCCACAATTCTGCATTTCGGCATTTTCTTTGATATTTCTGTTTACCTCCAGAGTGACCTCGGAAAGAATGTGATGTGGCAGCTGAGAGCACATGAGCCCTAACCCAACGATGGCTTCCAGCTCCCCACAGTCTGCAGCATGCTCCAGGTGGAACAGGGCTGACTCCTGATCCCATTCCTTGTCTTTCTCACAGAAACGCCCAGCTTCATGATAGCGAACCATGGCCAAATGCACCTAGAACACAATTGCACAGGAAAGAGCCACAAGTATAGACCCGACTCTTCAAAATCCCCATGCCCAGTCTGGCCCAAACCGTGACACTTAGGCACAAAAATACCTCTCTGAGGTCACTACTTAATTAAAGCTAATTGTGTGCCTCTTGATGTCTAAGCAGAGGACTAGTTTGATAACACATGGACCAGGAGCCTGACTTGTTCCGGAACAGATTAAACAGGCAAAAAGTGATTATAGGCAGGGCAACTGCCTGTCCAGTTCCGTAAACCTAGACACATTCAGCTTTGCAGATTTGACCTAGAGACAAAAGACCTAATTCAACAAGAACCTCCCCACATTGGTGTGCCCTAAGCAGTATCCCAGCAGGTTACCACACCAGAAGACCAGGTCTGAAGGAATGTCCCAGCATATGTGTTAGGGCCTTGGAGACCTTTAGGAGGGAGTCAAAGTTAAAAGCACCCAGCCAGCAGCTGCCTAATGTGCCAGCCAGCAAGGCACGTGGCAGAGACCATGGGTACCCCAAGGGCCCCTACAGGGAAGGAATTATCCTGAGGCACAGAAAATCAAGAAGGTTATCCACGGTAAAATCCTCACACCATTGAAGCCTTTATTGTCAGAGCAGAGTGGGGGCAGGATTTAATTCCAAACAGGTTGTGGGATTTTGAGGAGGGTTGGTTTTTTTTTTCCCTCCCTTTCCCAAGGAAAAGGCAGGTTTCTTCTCAAACCAAACCATTTGAGAACATCTGAAGCTCTCAGGATATTCAGGAAGATCTACACTATGTATTTTGAGCGTGGACTTAAGCCCACACTTAAACCCAGACTTAATTCACATTTGCATTGGCTGGGATAGTCTGGAGTAAGAAGAGTTGGTCCATGCTACCATTTTTCAAGACGCCAACCTTGCCTGTTTGCAAGGTGTGGATCATGCATACCATATCTATCCCACTCTATCTTCTCTGTGTGAATCCTCTGGAAAGGCAGGTGAACCAACAACAGGGTTTTCCCAAAGGAGCCCAGATGTTGCAAGTCCAAAGACAGAGGGAATTCATGAGTTCCTGAGCTGATATGTCCTTTATAAAAATAGGATTAGGTGACAGAAAGCTATAGACATTTTCACCCGCACAAATAACTCACACAGAGAAACACCTCTATGTAATTAATAAATGCAAGATGTTCCTTTCCAGTTGGAAAGAACAGGATTACTGCACCGATCCTACCTTCCCAAGGACTGACTTTCCAATTTTCTTTTCGAGTTCTAGTGCATTGAGCCTCTGAATTTCTTGGGCAACACAGGATGGTCTGTGGATATGGACTCTGGAAGAGTTGTAGAGACTCCATTTCTCCACACTGATCTGAAATAGGAAATATACTATCATTTCTATCCAAAATTAAAATTTCCAAACTATTCAATATGGATTACCTCCAGAAACCAAAGCCTCCATTAAAGTTATTACTTACTAGGAATTACTGTAATTTAAATCACAGCTTTCAGAATTCATGTTAATAGCTGAATAAATGGTTGTTATTCTTTATTAAGGAAACAGAGTAAAGCCCTCTGTTTCTAATCCCCACATCCAGTATCTTCCACAAACGGCAGCAGTGAAGCAAAGCATTAAGTTCTGAATCAGAAAAAAGGTACTTATAAAAACAAACACCTGAATAGTCACACCGCAAGCACTGAGGTTATCTATGCAAAAAAAAATAATTAAATCCATATTTTTCTAGTCAGAATTTCAGTTCAAAACATTTTAAATGCTACTTGCATTCTACAACTCTAGAAAAATGAAAAGTAACAATGCAAAAGATGACAGGCAGATACATGTATTGGTGTTTCTCAGGATGTCCAACACAATGCGAACAAACAACTTTTAAACATAATAGGTGAATGAGAAACAGTAGCCAAAATAAATCCTATCAGGATGAAAGCCATCAGAGGTACACAGGGGAAGCACAACAGGGAAGACTACTGGCACAGAACTTCAGTCTGTTAAAGCTGTTTCAATTTCCTGAATCACCAATTTATAATCATTACAAGCAAATTCTGGAAAGTGTATCTAATTAAATCATTCACTGTTGTCAAAGCTCTGTTTTTTCTTTCCTTGAAGAATAGTTATTTGTATAAGTTTAAAGCCACAAACTAATTATCACAGAAGCTATATTTTGCAAAAACATAGGAGGTCTGGTCTTCCCTAAGCTCAGTTAGATACATGACAGTAGCTCTCTCCACTGTGTATTTTTAAAATGTTTTAAAAAAAACATGTTTAAAAAAAAAATCATCCAACCATGACAGGACACAATTCCAAAAATAAAGTGCAGAAAGGAAATAAAATCTAGGTAGGCAGAAAAAAAATAATGTGTAGAACTGTAATTATTTTTTTAAAGTGAGAAAGCTATGCATAATCATTAATTCATGTTAGAGATCAGTTACAGAGGTGACAATCTGTTTATAACATTACTTCTTTAACTGGAAAATAAAAACAAAACAAAAAAGGAAACAACACAGAGTGGTAAGTTAATAAACATGATCTGTAGCTGAAAAGGAAGGAAAACCGACATTTTATTTAGTGATGTGAAGTTAGATGGCAGATGAGTGGAACAAAGGACAAGCAGAGTGGCAAATTCATCATCTATGAGCATTTCTATTTTATTTACCCTTGCAGAGCTTCCCAAACTGTCTTCATCAGATTCATGTCTTCGATTGTTGTTTGAATGGCCCTACGTTAATGTAAAGATTTGCATAATGTAATTTGCAGCAACTCGTGTGCCAGTTCACCTCTAGACTGTTTTTATCCAGCAAAATTAAAAGTGACAATGACCAAAATAGTTTCTACTGGATTCTTTTCTCTCAGCAATAGCACAATATAAAAAGAAACATACTGAAATGGTAAAGACTATGGCACACCCATTCTCTAATCCTGTAAACTGGACATCCCATGACACCTTGTCACTTCAAAGGCGACAAAAGAAGTAGCATCAGTATTCTGGAAGCAGCATTCTCTTTTCTATCTTCTATTTAAATATCTAGTTAAGAACTTCAGGTCAAAAAAGTATTAATTTCAAAGTCTGCATTTTAAAGCAGTAACCGACTAACCTGCAGGAATTCTAAAGTTGCATATTATTAACTGACAACATTAAGTTCTATGATATCCTAAGCTATGTAAAGTCATAGAAAGAGAAGGTAGGAGAGTCTGAAAGTAGATCGTATTCATGGATTCCATATGACAAGAAATTGGCTACCCTTCTCAAATGCAATAGAGAATACTTAAGAAAAACCCCACAACAATATGCAATCAAATGTAGTGCTTAAAATCAAACTCCTTGTTATAGTCTCTCCTGTAAAAGTGTCATTAGCATTCCCAAGATGAGTAAGCAACTTTGCAATGCGCAGGAATTTCTTTCTAATGTTTTCCTCCGTTTACAAAGTCTAGATCAAGAGGGATAAAAAATAAGATTCCTCTATTGTATTCCTCTGTAAGATTCTTCTGTCTTGAAACACTTCAAGTATGAACAGGTCCAACTCTGCTAAATTCTTACCCTCTCTCTATGATCTAGATCTTCTTGCTCACTTCTCTTTTCACTGGGATATCCACTGTCTCCACCGTTTTCGAAATCCTATAGAAGATAAGAACAAAACATTGCAATGTTAGCACTACCCTTTGTGAGGATCTCAGCTTGACATTTCCCACAGAGAAAACCACCTGCTGGTTCAAGAAGGTATGTCGAATGGATATACTGGATGACCATTATTGCATACTATCCTGGTTTCAGCTGGGAGGTAATCTTCTTTCTAGTAACTGCTATGAAAGGAATATCAATAATGCATATTGTTTTAGTTGTTGCTAAGCAATGTTTGAATTTTTGAAGGACTCTTTTCAGCTTCCTGTAGAAGCTGAGAAGGAGCATAGACAGAAAGATGGAACATTCCATACCACAGGCATCATGCTCAGAATATAAATGGGGGTCAGCCAGGAGCAGGGTGGCGATCAGTAATCAGATAGGTACCCATTCACCAGGCAGTGAGTCACTTCTGTCATTATTATTATTATTGTAATTTTCCTTTTCTGTTACTCTTTCTATTAAACTGCTTTTATCTCAACCCACAAAGTTTTTTTCCCTTCCCTTCTGCTCCTTTTCTCTCTGCCCTTCTGGAGGAAGGGGGAGACCCGCAGCTGCATGGTCCTGGGTGCCAGCTGGGGTTAAGCCATGACATATGTTGTGTTACCTCTGACAGACAGAACAGGATCTACTGACCCAGAAGGTACTGACGAAGTTTATGTTCTCTCTTAGATACATACAAAAAAAAGTCAAGGACTCACATACTTTATCAAAGAGTCCCCTGAATACAGTTTTCAGACTTCAGTGGTAGCCAGTTAAAATATAAAACAGTAACTGGCAGCCTCTGGCAGTAAGGCCCTGGTGCTGGAAAATTCCTACGGAAAACTTACTGCAGTCTTCTCAGGTGAGGTTTTCTAACATCCCTCAGTACCAGTATTTGCAGCAACCTAATCAATGGGGATTCTGTTTAGCTTTCATACCACAGCAGTACCAAAGACACAACATGCAGGCAGGGGAACAGATACACACTTTCCTTATCTGTTAAAATACATCAGATGCATATAAATTTCCAGAGTGGAAAAAAAAAAATCATGTTATCTGAAAATAAAATGTTCTTCCTTCGTTAGAAAGAGCAAATGCATGCAGGTAACGTGACATGCAGCAATGAAAGCAGGCAGAGCACCTTTATGTGCTTACTACACAAAGCCTTAAGGCCATCCTTTAAAGACACATTCATTAAGTAACTCACCCTTTGGTTATCAAGCTGATCATAGTCTTTGTGAACCAAGTTATCTACTTCATTTAACACAGGCCAACCTAGGAAGAAAAATACTTGCTTCTTACTGTAAGGATAACACGGTTCAGGAGAAAGCTCTAGATACCATCATGTTACTGCATTTTTTTCACAGAAGCATTTGCGCATTAATAATCTACACAGAAGTAGTTTTAGTTTTATTTCTGCTCAAAGAGGAATGCTAGAGACAAGTATTCCTAAATACAAATTCCTAAATACAACATGCTGCTGTGTTTAAAAATCATGAAAATAAAACAAGTCACTGCCAAACATTCAGGAGCCCCCAAGGAAGTTAGGTATGAGGATCACTCACTGAGTACGTCCATCTTTTGGCTGTGAGGGGTTGCTGAGGAGGGAGAGCAGGGCAGAGAGTCAAATGCCACATCACTCATGCTTTCATCTCCAGAGTTTTCAGACAGGCGGAAGAGCAGAGGAGGACGACTACCAGAGGCTGTTCTCACCCGGCTGCTACCACATTTTTCCTCTGTGCCACGGAGAATTGTCTGAGCAGATTCCTTGGCAAATTAACAACAAAGTCCCATGAGTAATGCTTCTCTGTATTCTAAGCATGCTACATAAGCCAACATAAATGTTTATTACCCCCCTTTAAAAAAGGGTGGGTATAAATACACATGTGCATACATAACTATTTGCTTTGAAAAGTTCTATAACCCATCAAAGTATCAAGTCCCAGCACAGTTACAGTCAAACAGTTCTGTTTAAGACAATTTCATTCAAAGCATTTTCATCAGGTCCCAGTCCCACTAATATCAGTTAAAACTGAGATCAGTTAAAGAGGAGCAGTTCTATTATTTTTGTCTCCCCAAATTAGGTTTGTGAGGTATGAAACCTACTAGTGATTTCAGCATTCAAAGATATACTGGGTCCTAAACTTACATGTGTTACAAGGTTCCCTATGCATTAAAGCTACAGTATTAATTTGGAGACAAGTGTGGGTAAGTCAGCTTTAAAATGTTGTATTTTAAATTGCAACATTAGTGATTAAGGTGGTTATATCTGCCATTTAAATAGCATATTTGAATTTTATTTAAAGGGCTTTTAAAATTAGAATAAATAAACTATACTGCTTACTTACACATCTTTTCATCAAGCACTTACAAGTAATTTCTTATTACAATCCAAGGCATCTTTCTCTTTGGATGAAAGATCAAATGGTGCAAGCCCCAAGCTTTTGCAAATCTTGTTGCAGGAGTGAGAATGAAAGAATAAGGCCATACCTCGAACACCTACAGCATTAAAAAATAGTGAAGAAAGGGTTTAAATTTTTATGACAGTTTGCTTATTAAAAGCTAGAAGTCCCAAAGCATTTTCTAAAAAGTCGAAAGATAAAGAAAGAGAACGTGCTTTGTGGCACACACAGCTCAATCCACTTCCCTTTTATTTTAATACCTGTAAGGGCTCTTCACTCATTCTGCAAGAGAGAGGGAAAGGAGGACAGCAAAACCTCCAAAAGCTATGTATGCACAGGATATAATAAATGAATTTGACTGCGTCATTGAGAAACACACCTGCACTTCATACTGCTTACAAAACCTGCTGTATTCTATAAACAACTTCATGTATGGACACTTGGAGCTTTAAAAATATGCAAGGCTTATCTCTCCACATTCAGCTGTATCCATTGCTGCAACATGGCAAGGAAATTAAAGGCCACCAATACTGCTCTCACATTGTAGGAAGCAACTTAATTTCAATACTTGTTTGGTTTAAGAGTAGACAAGGACACATGAGCCAAGATCAGCTCTCATTTCAAATCTGCCCATGCACGATGGCTGCCCTGTTCAGGGATCCCAGCAGTTTGCAAAACACTCAGAAACATGCCTGCTCCCTCAGCCATGTAGTGGCTACCCAGCAGACAGCTGAGAGAGAAAATAAGAATCCATTAGCATGTGAAACAGGAACATTGATTTTACCTAGGTTGCCATCTCCAAAATCAGTACCATTCTCTGTATGGATCTGAGGGTCCGTGTAAAGGTCTCCAACCCCCTGGATATCAACAATAATGAGTTGGTGTCCTGAGCGCTCAAAAGTGAAGTGACTAAAGGCCTGGGAAGAACCACAGAAGGTGTCTGAGAAAACTCTCCCTCCATCTACTGAAAACAGCAACACACATTCATATCTTATACATGGGCAAAAAAGTCTGGTAACACTATCAGTGAAATATAACTGGTATAAACATAAAGCAATGAGAGACTAAAGGCATGTAGTAGATTGCTTCTCCAACCTGTCCCCACTCAGTGCTGGGCTAAAAATCTGTAGGATGAAAAGCAGCAGCAGGAACATGCACGGGAGAGGAAATTGCTTTATTCCTCCTTCCTGTAACAGAGATTCTGTTTTCCACCTTAGGAAGTGGGGAGCAGCCTGGCAGACAGAACAACAGCAGGCCCTTGATGCCAGTGCAGAATCGCTTCTGCATAAACATCCTGGCTGTGCCTATGGACCTCAAAGCTCTGCAGCCCTGGGACCCTGCTTCCTTCTGCCAACAGGCAAATCTTTGCCACATTTTGGATAAAAAAAAACAACACACCAAACCAAAACCAAAAAACAAATGAGTGAGCACCCGTAGAAATTTTCCTTCCCCTACTATGGCCTTTGGGAGGTCCCCCTGAACAGCTGATCTGACCCTACATTCACATATCAGATCATGAAATGTGCATTAGTACTCTTTAAATGCAGCATTTCAAGAATCAGGTATAAAAATCCCTTCTCTTTGGCATATAGCTGAGACATTAGGACTCTTCTGGGAAGGCCTCCAAAAACACACTGCCAGGCCTGACCGAGGTGATGGGTGGACATAGACAAGCATTTTAACTGCAGCAGACCTCATGGAACATTTTGTTCCTGACCTGTGAAAGCACAGCACTGATTCAGTGTGCAAAAGACAGCCCAGAACATAAACCCTCTGCTTACATTAAGCTTCAGGACAAACACCTTAAAAGTATCAGGAAAAAATGAAAAGAACAAAATTCTCAAGCCCCAGTAAAACACTCCTTTGCTACGCTGACCACTTTGCATTTTTCACCAGTATTTTAAAGTTCTTTTATGAGATCCAAGAAACACTTGAAAACTGTACTTGTATGTTTGTACACAATCTCAGATTCTCCTATTCAGAGGCTGT
Source organism: Gallinago undulata (assembly GCA_026546715.1). Taxonomy (NCBI): domain Eukaryota; kingdom Metazoa; phylum Chordata; class Aves; order Charadriiformes; family Scolopacidae; genus Gallinago; species Gallinago undulata. The sequence goes on along the minus strand of JAOTQQ010000071.1, from coordinate 105,132 downwards.
AGTTGAAAAACCCCCAGATTCTTGTATGCAAATGGACTAGATGTCTAGTTACACGAGTTGGGTATCTTCCACCTCTTTTTGAATATTACATGAAGCACCAGGAAACTATTTAGGACATAGTACACAAGAGGTCCCTGCCTTAATTTGAAGAGAGTCTGAAATACGTTGATGCTTGCAATTATAATTGAGTCAAAGGACTTAATGTTTCCAAAGAGTATTAACAATGTTCAATTCAAAATCGACAGACATTGAAATGAAAAAAAAGCAGCATACTCAGTGGCTGAAAGAGCCAGCACCAAAAAAGGGGTAGACATACAGCAAAAAGAGAAATTTATTTGGCATTGTACTGGAAAGCCTGCAGTTTCATTTCTTGGCAGTAATGCAAGACCTCTGGACAGAGCCAAGAATTTCCCTGCAGCAGACTCTATGGAAAGCATTAAACAAACCCTCACTTGTGGAGTAAGACGAATGTTGTCATCTCGCACAAATCCAGAATTTGAGTTGTATTTGATGTATTTGCCCTCAATGTAATGTTCCAAATGAAAGAGAGGCTTTCCAGGTCTGTTCTTCATTTCAATTATACAGGTCTGTACTATATCCACCTGGGGAGGGAAAGAAGACAAATAATGACAAACAGAATACTGTCTTCAGATCAAAGTGTGTCTGAATCCTTCAGCTGTGAAAACTTTCCCAATGGGAGAAGCCGAACAACTGCAAAGATTTGTCTGTTTAACAAGAGGGTAGAGAAAGAGTCACATGCTTCTTAGGCTATTGGAGGAACGCTATAGATTAAGAGCAGTCACTTCGAAACAGCTCACTTCTGCAGGAAATTCCTCTAAAAATTCTTAGTAAATGTTGGCTTGCTATTTTATTTTTGTAGGTATCTCAAGAGTACACTCCAAAGAGTTTGTACTCAGACAGCAAAACATATAACCACTGCACAACTTCTAGAAATGCCTCTTCAGAGAAGATACCTGATATCTTCAGATACTTCTGTATCTTGTCTCACCTCCTCCCTCCCAGACACATTCCTAAAGGAGAAACCATCACAACTCTCACTTTACTTACGTATTCTCCCCTATGTGGCATTTAAAGCTTCTAGATTTTTAGATTCCTCTTTGTGTGCTTCACTCTATACCTCACCTTGCTGATGTCAGACAGGTATTAGTTATTAACTAATCTCATATGGAAGGCAATACACATAGTCCACATATTCAAATGCGCTCACTCATTTTAGCTATTAAATGGCTAAGGCCCCCAAGAGCCAAGGGCAGGAACCATGATACCATGCATATGTGCAGCACCCCTCCTACAACCTGCCTCTTCTGCTCATCTGAAATCATAGTTAACTCAGGCATTCGGTACCCGCTGTGCATTAAAGGGAATCAACAGCTTCATTGATACGTACCATGGACATACTCAAAGAGAAGTTAACGCCTGGGAGCAAGTGAGCTTTGCAGTCCCTCATGCCTGCACTTTCATCTCTTGTCTTTTAAGAAGCTGACTGATGCTGGAGGTCCATTGTCCAGGGACGCAATGGCCAGCTTTGACCAGCTATTCAACTTAGCAGCACAGAAAAGTGCAAAGCTCTGTTGGCTGTACAAAGTATTTAGCATGGACCCCAGAACCAGAAATACAGCCACCAAGTCAGTGGAACCACCCCTTCCTGAACCCTATGTGTTTATGCACATCACTAGCACAGAAGATGGGAGCTTCTCTTGATAGCCTCAGCCTATTCTGATATCCCATACACCCAGAAGTTTCATATATCTTAATGCTTTGCACTTAACACAATGTGCTAGTATTGTCATTGAGACACCTAAAGGAAACAAAGCCATAGTATCTTAATTTTTTGGAAAAGCTTTGATCACTCCTCAGATATCTGTATTTGAATTACTTCATAAAGTTATTCAGGCTTTCAGCTGCTCTTAAAAATCAGTGCTAGTTAGGTGTTTAGATAGGTTTGCAAGATTTAAGAATCTACCTTCCTGGAGCACTAACAGTTAAGTGCTTGCTGACACTGCAGCTGGCAATGAGTTCTGTGACACCTCCAATTATCTCAAAAGCAGCTGGGCAAATATCAAAAGAAGCAAGACAAACACTTCAGTCAACAGCTGGGAACAGTCATACATTCACAAACACACAGTCCCTAATTCTGGAAATAGAAAGCAACCTCTGCATTTACTTCATTAAAAATCAGGTACCAGTTAATGGAAAACATAGTAGTGCTGAAGAATCTATTAATAGAATGTGAACAAGTAATTCCCTGCAAATTAAATTAAAATCTAATCTAATAGGAGAGCAAGACTGCATTTTTGCTTAGCAAGATCTGTGAACGTACCTGTTTTGGTGGCTTGTGCCGGTTGTACTCTTCTCCCCAGAGTTTTGCTTCCATCTGAAGTCGGACATCCTCAAAATACACATCCCTGTCTACAGTCTCTACATATTGCTTGGCAACATAGTTATAGGCACCTTTCCAGTTCTGTGTGTGTAAGAAATTGGACAGCTTTTTCCTGAAAGACAAATTTATCGTTGGTGAAAGCAAAACCAAGAATTTCAATTCTGTCTTTCCCATTTCTTTCTTTGCCTGCATGGACAGAGCCAGGCTCTGAGGTCAGCATTACCCTCAGTCATTTACCAGATATGCTAGCTGAAAAGCAAAGCACGGGTAGAGGACAAGGGAAAAAGCAACATTGCATATGAACGGCTGGGATGTACCAAAGTGCCTGCTTGGTTTGACTGCACCTACTTCTACTCTGAACTTCCTCCTTTTCTCATTTCCTTTTCCTCCCTGCTTCCCTCAAACCGAGTATAAAGGGTCAGTGCCCTGTTCTAATGTCAACAATTATTTTCTGCAGAAATTTACAGGGAATGGCCTTTCAGACATGAACTGAGAGGAAAAACCCTCTCCTATGATAAGGGCAAACTGTTGCCTTGTCAGCACACAGGGGTCACTACTCAGTAGTATGCTCCCGGAGACAAAAGTGCACCTGACAGTTCTTACGATGTAGCTTTTAACTTTTGTTGATGTGCAAAACTTTAATCCACATGTGCCTCAAAAGTGTGTGGAGGGGAAGACTTTGACAAGAGGATCTGCTGGCTGCCAACAAATGGATTAATGGATTCTGCAACCCAGTGGTTGTGGAAGATGCCAACATTCGTGTCAAATGGGAAAAAAACGAAACAAACCACAAAAATTATCTAGAACTCCAAAGCAGACACAGTCTTCTTTCCTAGAGCAACTTCCTCCCCTCCCACAACCCCTCAGCCAAGACCTTAATTCAACAGAAAAGATAGCAAAAAGGTATAAAAGCCCCCACCGTAGCAGCAGTGGTAGCTGAAGAGGCCAGCGATGCCAAGTCAGTCTGAAGGGGGAGGAGGAGTATGAAAAGCATCATCTAGAGGAAGGTATGGCTGGCTCCTGAGCGGTTCTCATCCTCTGCTCAGTAACAATGGTTTCTCTGAGCTTTTCTCAGTGCCATGGCAAGTCGCACATTTTGAGAAGGTAGTAGCAGCACTCAAACTCTCAACCCTTCCCCTCTCCCTCCTAAGACTTACAGGAGACACTAAAGGCAAAGCAACTTCAGACTGTCTGTCCTACAGGGATGGGCAGTTGCTATAGCAGAGGCCTTGGAACAAGCAAGACAAGAATTCAGCCATGATTTGAAACCTTTCCGGTTCTCTGAAGAAACTCATTTCTCTGCATAACAAGCCATCTCATGTGCCCTTCTAAAGCCAATACTCTCTGAAGTTCCTTCAGCCAAGTGCGATCACCGTCATGATTAAGGACTCGCAGTGTTACAAAAATCCAGAAGAGAAAGCTCCAGATGAGAAATATCAGTGCACCAGTGAGAGTTATGGAAAATCCAGCAGTAGGAAGCATAAATACGAGTTATGCTTTCTTTGTACAAGAGGTTAAGGCAAAGCTGAGAAGATAAATTTCTGTTTACGGCACTACTCAAGATAATTCCCCTGTGTAAAGAGGAATTTGGTAAACAACAAGAGCTAAAAGCAATGTCATCAGGCTAAGATTTGTGACTTCTTAGGCATCATTCACTGCTCTATCTGGCTTTGCCATAAAAGAGCTGCCACCTGCATGAACTGACACTGAAACAATGCCAAACTGGAGGACTGAGAGGTTACTTGTCCTCCTTTTTGTTCAGGTTCAAAATGTGTTTTTGTCATTCAGGAGTTTATCTTTGCAGAAGTGAAACCAGACACGAAAAGCAGTTTCTCTGCATTCCACAGCCAGAAAGAAGGGGGAGCAGCCTTAAGCACATACATGTATATTTTCCAGGAAATATTCATTTAATTAATTTCCAAAGCCTGGAAAGGGTGGGGTACTCTTCTAGCACAAACTGATTTACAGCTAGATGCTGATGCCCACAACTGTATTTGCTAATGCTCTCTGAGCAAAGAAAAGTTCCTCCTCTCTCTTCTCCCACACTTTACCCTTCTGGAAAGAGTAACTACAAGTATTTGAGCTCTGCCTTACCTAGGACAGGATTATTCTAGAAGACGTGATCCAAAGTAAACTCTGAGAGTATAACCTCTTTGCTGAGGGAGGCTGAGTTGAGATTGCACCATGCAACTATCCTTTCCCCTTTTCTTTGCCTAACTACAGGCCTCAAGTTGGCTTCAGGCTGCACACGCCTTGCAACCATGTATCAAATTCGAAGCTATTTTAGCACACTAGAAACACAGAAACAAAGTAGCTGTACTTTTGTACTTCTGTACTTTTATGAGTATTTCGCCTCCAAGGGATGATGGAAACAGCTTAAGTTTATAAATTGCTAATTGATAGGCTGACTATACTTACTGGAACTGGACATGATTGCATGTTATCCATCCCATCTTATTTCCAGCACAGGCTTGACTTTCCAAATCAAGCTTACTGGATAACTGCACCACACTTGCTTCTGCTTCCCTTAAGAGAATGTTCTCCTTTCTGATCCTCACTTTCTATGCTTTGTCCGAAGTCACACAAACAGGAATAAACCCTTCAGCTATGCCTTTTAGAAAGACACAGCAGGGAACTAATGGGGAGCCACACTTTACACAATCTCCACCAAACTTACGTGAGATTCCAGCAGAAAATACCGTATGGAGGCCAACAAAAATAAAGCCAGCAGATACTTACGTTCTGAAACACTCTCGCATTGCTCCACGGCCAAAAGGCTAGGGAAAATAAAAACAAAACAAAACAAAAACCCAGCATTATCGTTTCCACAAAGATATTTTCTAACCAGCAAGAGACACAACCATGTGTTCCCCTTTATATCCTTCAGAAAGCAGTTCTCAAAAAGGCTGCTTCTCCTCAAAGAAAAGTGAAAACCCACTGCTAGTGTAAGTAGCAATGTGGGGAAAAGGCATTGAGAATAAGTCTCTTCTCAATATCTCAAGGAGCAGACATGACATGTCTTTTAAAGAAGCTATTTAAATTCTCTCTCTAGTTTGGAGTCAGCTCTGTTGCAACAGTCTAGAGAAGCTGGCTTCGCAGACCTCATGCTCTCTGCATTTAGGCTTCCACAGAGGATGTGCCTAACAGAGCATTACCTACCCAGACATCAGATACTAGGTCAGTAACACGGAACAAGGTGACTCCAACACACCACCAGCCCCATAGTTTAATTGGGAACGGACAGTAGCTTCCATCATCACATGCCAAACATTCAGTCTGTTTTCACCCTAAGAGTGGAAACTATTTGGAAGCACACAAAATAGTAGGACTACTGCCAGGCAGCGAGAGGAGGCCAGCAGGAAATGGAAGAGAGATCAATGGGAAAGGAACAAATGCCTCATGTTGCTGATAGGGAAGGGCTGACTCCATATTCTACTCTACTCTGGGAAGAAAAGGCTGTTGGGAAACCAAAACAATAACGGATAAGCTGAGGAAAAAGCGAGATACCAAAAAAAAATGACATTCTTAATTTGAAAGCTTCAAAACTTCTATATAAGGAAAACTTCTTGCTGCCACTATTCAGTAACAGGGAAGAAATGACAAATTTGGCTGCTACTAAACATGAAGGACAGTGTGATCTTACTTGTGAAGCCATCTTGATGAGGACTTCATCTTCAACCCAGTGCCCCGTAACTGCATTGTACCTGCAAAATCAGGAGATGCGCTTCAGACCTATGCAGAAGGGACCCAAATTTTCCCATCCCCCAGTGCATATCCTTCCTTATTTCTAGCTGCTAAAACGTGCTGCCGCCACTCCAACACAAAAGCTTCTTGTCTTCCCACCATGCTCCTGCCCTCCTTACATGGGAAAAAAGAAATAGGTATAGAGACACTTAATCCTATTGACAATGCACAGATTCCGCTACAGAAGCTAAACTTCTGCAACACTACAAATTAGGCTTTGATATCCAATCTCCTTTGTGATGCCTAGGCAGCACACTGGGGGCAGAAAAAGCCTTACCAAGCCCTGCATGTGGGACAGGTTGCCTCCCCAGCCCTGAGACTGTGTAGTACTGGTTGTGGCAGCGGATCTGCTGCAGGGTGGTGGTGGAGCCGAGTAGAATGCTGCACCAGCTGGGGCTGCTAAAAGCAGCAGGGCCAAGAACAGCCCGACACGGCACCAAGGAGGAGCAAGTCTCTGCACAGCCCTGTGATAACACAGAGTACAGACATGGTTTCTCCCCAACCCCTAAGCTCCCAACACAACATGAGCCAAACTGAGAACCACAGCGGCTGAGTTACCAACACATGATTGCTTCCAGCCCAATCCCCCCGACCTGCACCAAGTACTTCATGCATGCAGACACCCCACACACCCCCTTAGGCTGTATCACCTCAGTTCACAGCAGACAAAAGAAGTGAAAATAGGAATATCTGAGCCATCTCTTTTTAATAAGGTATTCAAGTATCCCTAACCCAATGTTATCGCTTATCTGTCTTTTAAAACATGCATGCTATTTCAGGACTGCGTGGCTGACCAGGGACAGATGCAGTCTATGAGGAAAAAAGAGTGCTGCGTGACAGTGTTACGTGATTGCAAGGGAGGTCTCCCATACACTGATCCCAAGTAATAACTAACTGGACTCTAACTCCTACCTCTTCCACCCAGAAACCTGCGTCAGTAGGGTAAACATTTTGGCAAAGCCGTGCTAAAGCTCCAAGAATAGTTTAAGGGCTAAACTCAGTTTCAGCACGTACGCCATGCTGAGCTATTCTGGGCTTTATATGGATTTAAATTCCAGCCACATGCAGCAATACTGCATGGATAAGCAACAGTGAAACTGCTATTTTGGGAAAGGCAGAGTGTTATGTTGCCTTTTTTTCCTAAACCACTCCAACTAAGTACGCTGCCTCTTTACTGGATTTCATTTCCTTATTAAGTTTACAGCATTAATAAATCAACCAGAAAATACTTTTCAGCCTTGTTTCCTGTCTAGATGGTGAAACTCATAGATACTACATAGGTGGGAAAGAGAGAAAGAGCGTAACCCTGGTTTACTGAAAGGTTTATTTTTTTTTTTTCCATGATGAGCAATTTCCCTGGGAAATGCAGTTAAGATACATTCACTTTGGGCATTATTGAAAGTTCCTCAGCCATGTAATTACACATATTCTGCCCTCTAAAAACACAGCACTTGCATAAACTAGCATATTCTGTTTAACATCAGCATTAAAAGCAGAAAGACCCACAGACCTGTAACGAATAGCTTGTTCTGTCTCAATGTCCTCGAGATGAAATTCTGCCCACGGATCAGGCATGTGCTTTGCTTTCTGAATAGCGTGTTTCCAGGTTTCCTGAAGAAGTTACAAACTGGCAGGTTATTTATAATCAGCAGCAACTCACAACAACAGTATTTGGACATCAGGACCCCAATGCTGTGAAGTTGTGTAACTACACAAGCCCCCAAAGCACTATTCAGAGCAGGGGCTGAGAGGTAGAGAAGAACACTGACATTTTTATAGCTTCAAGTATAATGAAACACTGTTCAAAAATACAAAGCATCATGTTTCAGTTCCATTTGCACTGTCATGAAATTACTGAGGACAGAATCTGGTCTAGTAAATACCAAGTATAATTTGCAAAAATCAGTATTTGCTGCAAATAGTGATAAGTCACACTCAAAGGACATTGACTTTTACTGGTTTGATTTTTAACTTTTTGTAACTAACAGCACATGCTGACAGAGTAAGCACAAAAAAGTCCATTAATGACAGAGCAATATGGAAGAAGAAAAAAAACATTATGTAAACCCCAAGGCCCCAAATTATGCCCCCCAAATTAAGAAAGAAAAAATTAGAATGTTGTAAAAGTAGATTATAACAACAATTCCAGACAAGTAGCTATTTCAATCTCCACCAAGTCAAGAGCAAAAAATCAAAGTTTTCTGGAATACAAACAGTCTTTCTCTACCAGCCAATTTGGATGCTTTTCTCCCAACATTTTGATTCCCCTCATTTTCCATTGTCCTGTTCCAAGACAACTGCAGATACGCTCCTGTGATATGTCAAAGATGTTCTGCAAGGTGAGCAGGAGAAAAGACCACTCTGCACCCACACCAGTAAAGAACTACTCAGCTCTGAGACTGTGTTACTGCCTCACTGACTGAATTTCAAGTATGTAGAAACAGTAACTTTTACAATATTGTTTTTTTGTTTTTCCTTTGGAATTTAAATCTGTCAAAATTTTAAGAAAAAACAAACAGTATAAACTGATGCAGCAATGACATCATTAAGTTTTTGAAGCAGACCACCTTTTAAATTTCACTGAATTTTTAGAGTTGGAAGGGACCGTAGAGATCATCTAGTCCAACTCCCCTGCTGAAGCAGGATTGCC
>JAOTQQ010000071.1:48035-96237 GCA_026546715.1 Gallinago undulata | reverse complement strand
TACTTATAGGCATTAACAAGGTCTCCCCTCAGTCTTCTCTTCTCCAGACTAAAGAGTCCCAGCTCTCTCAGCCTTTCCAACAATTGTTCGTGTTCATCTTTTATTTCAACTGTAAAACTGCATACCTTGCAAACAACTTTCTGATAATAAAGCCACAAAACTAACACAATACTACAATAAATAAAACAAGTTTAAAAGACAGGCTGAGAAAGATCTCCTACATGTTTCATAACAAAATGAAGTTGCCTCGGATCATGCAATGATAAATGTTTCATATGGAGCTAGAAACTTCCATACTTGAATATACATGAAAAAAAACAGGGAGACAGAAACAAGCCAAGGCTCGGTCAATTATGTATGTCAAATCATGCTTGAGTAGGGTCCCTCTCTAAAAGGGTGATCTGTGTCCATGCTAGGTAATGATTTAAATAAATTAATTACTTGTGCTTGATCTTGTGAGGTGCCTTGTACAAAACCTGTATTCTAATCTTCAAACAAACAAAAGGTGGACTTCAAGGAAATGGTGCTAACCATGCAATTTTTCTCCTGCTGTAGGTGTCTGTCTGCCATACAGATCAAGTAGATATCCTGCATCCATCCTATTCATCCATCCATCCATCACTATTCACAGTAGGAAATACTGTGAAGAAACAACTACAGACACATGCTTTAAAAGAAGTGATATCTCAGGGTAGAGAACAAAAGATGGTTATTATTTCATTAAACAGGTATCTTTTTTTAGTTTTAACTTGATTACTTTTATGAGCTGAGGCAAGCAGTTCTCCCAGACAATAAAACAATGAACAAAAAGAGGCCATAAAAGGAAAACAAACAAACAAAAAAATCTTAATGCATCTATTAGATACTGTGTTCACATTTTCTTTTTAACCTACCCGACTATGGTCAACGACAGAGCCGTGCTTAGAACGATGCTGTGCGTCATTCTAAAGGATGCACGAGAAACATAAAAGTAGGAAAATACATGTGATAAGACAAATGTTTGACAAAGCGTCTCTGTTCTCTTTGTTAAAGAAAAAAATTCCACTTAAAAGCCACTCTTAACTTATATTCCTAATTTAAGTTCATTCTTAGAACTTCTGTGAACCAACTTATTGATGTAAGTTGTCAATTTTATTTTATTTAAAAATATGAGTTAAAAGAGTCTCACCTATTAACTAGCTAATTAACCATTGTTGAGTCCTGTTTAAAGGCAGGGAGTTAATAGTAATTCTTCTACCTGTCTCTGCATTTCATTATCAATGGCCACACTGCCATCAGCTTTGGACTGCAACAGGCAGACTCTGACCAGACCAGGCTGTGGTAGTTTAAGATGTCAGTCCTGCCTGTTGGCTCCTCTCTGTGTTGGCACTCACCATTTCTGCAGCTTAAGCAGCTGATGAAGACTTGCTTGCTCCATGTCTCAACCCAATGCATTTTATCCGTGAGAGGAGCTAAAAATTCCAAACAAGGCCTTGTGACACCCAAAGCATGGGTGCATATATTCTGCAGAAGCAACACCGTAGCTTAGGAAGGAGGAAATAATTACAATTTCTTAAGTCCTTATCAGTTTTATCTCAGGCCACACGACTCAGAACTCGCACTGCAATCTCAGAGGCAAGTGTTTAGCACATGCTAAAACGAACACACAAATTTAGACTAAGCTCCCTATTACATCCTAACTTGCTTAGTACAGCATACACTAAAATCTGTCCTCTCGTCTGGACTAAACTTGTACTCTTCACCTTCCTCAGGAATATGTACCTTTTAATGTAAAAATGGTAACAAAAATTCTTACAACAGACAAGACAGTTTCACTTTTAATGTGTTTTAATGTGTTAGCTGACTGAAATAAACCCTCTGGTATCTCTTCAGGAACAAAGCATGCATTAGGCATAACCAAGATTTTAAAGTATCTATTAAATAAATAGTATGTTAATATTTATAACAAGAAATGTGTTTATTTAACACATTAATTCCCAGTCTAGACAAAAATCTAAGAGACACGCCAGTCTAGCACAAATGGTGCATATGTGGAGTATCTAACCTACAAAGCGAATGTCACTTGTGTTCTTGAGGCTCTGCTGCCTGTGGCTTGGTTCCCCTTTTCCTGGCCAAATCTGTGCAAGGAAGCAGAACAGGACACGCTGCCAATGAAGCACCAAAGTCCCTCTGACCTCTCTGCAATGCTGTGATCGCTCTTCATTTTGAAAAGGTCAGGAACTACTGCCAGTGTGATACTTCACGACCAAGCGCAAGAGTCTTCCCCCAGAAGAAACTATAACCAGAAAACCTATCATTACAATTTAATCATTTACAATTTAATTTGTCCAAATAAAAATATTATGGATTATTAACTCCACTTGGCAAAATTAATAATAAAATATCTTTAGCCTACAAGAAGTATAATCTTTTAAGTCTCCCAATCAATGTATTGTTTTTTTAATGGTTTGATCATAACAGCAGTGAATTGTTCACCTCGATTCTGCTGCGTTTGTAGGTGAAGATCTCGCACTGAATTAAAAGGGACAGTAAGTAATTCAAAGGCAGTGTCAGGCTATTGGCTTAATGGAATTAACTGCAGGTCTGGAAAAACAGATGTATTTTTTTTTATTGAAGCGTTAGTTAAAAGAGATGAAGCAGTTAGAGAATCTCCCATGCCAACTACATAAAATCCAAACCTTACTGAAGGCTGGAGCCAGTACTTACCTTAAAGCTAAACGAGTTTCTAGGAGAAGAGCTTGAACTATACTGTTCAGTTTTTGCTAAGTTGCTATAATAATTGTCGACTTTGATACCAGCAGACTTATTAGAAACTGGATCATCAGTTATTGGACAGATAAAATAATTGTCTTCATCATCACCATCAGCATCAAGATAATTTCCAGAGTTTGCCGTAGTTGATCTAACATTATCAATCCCTTCCATACGAAAAATAAGATCCTCGTCTGTCATGTTTGTGGGAGATCAGTTTAACTCCTGCAATGATTAAAACAGCCACTATTCCGACACACATGCAAATGGAGGGAAGAAGCTGGATGGAAGGAAAAAAAAAAGAATGGGTTATTAAGAAAACAAATGTTGCATGAAACTGATTGTCAACACCCTGGCAGAACAAAATTAAAATAATCTGCATTTGGCTCTATGAAAATGATCCCCAAGTACTTACATGAGGTTTTGAACACCTCAGTGCTAGTCCTGGTTTCTAGAAGGCACTCAGTTTTTAAATTGCTACAGGACTGAGAAAAGAAGATAACCAAGTATAGAATAATACTATAAAATCTGAGGGATTGCAAACACCACCTGCTGCCTATGGGTGACATCTCTTAATGCTCCTGTCTCCTCTGAATATTTTTAATTCTTCTTTCTCTGAAATGCTGAGTTTCACAACACCAACCGTAGAAATCTGAGGGACTTTTAGCTCAAACACCACAATCAGGTTTTAAATTTTTTTCAGGACAAGCCCTCTCCAGGATATTGCAAATTAATAGCCAAAGGAGTTTGAGAGTATTGGGACAACGTAGAAAATTGTCTCACCACTGCCAAAACTTAAACTGGCTTTTGGCTCACATACAGCCAACAGTCCACAGTGCCAAGCAGGTTGCTTAGGCTACCCAGGACATACAAAAGAGGCCAAGAAAGAAGGCCACCATTCCACTGCTGCTGCCCAAGTGCACTCACTAGTAGATCAGAGAGACAAGAGGAGGCATGCGTGAGGGGTATACTCAGGGTTCTGTCTTTTACACTGTGAAGATAATTCAATTTGGACCAGTCTATCCTCTTCCAACTCCAAAGACAGCGAATACGGCATTCTGCTCAACAGTATCAAGCCTCCAAGCTGTGCTTGCTTTAAGCGTAGAGCTTAAAGGAAAAAGCATTCTCCCTGGTTAATAGCTCTTTTGCAAAGAGGCGAAAAAGCTTGATTTTGTCACTGCTTATTTCAACTTTTTTGTAGCTTCCTGGGCCCCAAGAGCATAGAATAGGTAGGGTTTGGCTTCTCCTGGGTCCTATCTGCAAAGAAAACCAAGCAAATTGAAAGTAGAAGCACCAGCGCAAGGCAGACAGGTCATGGGCTTCAACCCCATAGAACTCACCAGGAGAATCCAACACCTGGGCAAGAACCCAGTGGGCATCAACACAGCACAGCTTCTTTCACACCACAAGTGCTGCGGCAAACCAGGGCAGGTCTGTAGAGCAGCACAGTTGTGTTGAGGGTCTGCCATCCTCACCATCCATCTCTTGGGGTTTACTTCAGACTGACTGTAATCTGGTCACAGGGAGCGGACACCACCAGTGGCTACGTTCGATAATTAAATTTTCATGCACAAGGAGTTTAGTTTGTGAGCTCTGAGACTGCTTTTCAACATGAATCAAAGTGCAATGAGCTGAGGTGACCAGGAGAGTCACTTTAGAAGCACTTTTTCGATCAGAACAAGAAGTCAGAGTAGGCTCACCCAGGGGAAGGCTGGAAAGGGATAGACACACAAGGGACTGGGCTACTGCTTTACTTTACATTACATTTTTTTCTCCTTAAAAAATAATAAACTAGACTCACAAACCACACCATGACTCTTAAACCCCTGTCAGCACTTAAGCTGTCAGAAACTAGTAGCACAAGCACAAACTTCCATACCCGCTCAAATTAATGGGAATACTTTCTCGTCATTTTAGCTTTGATTATTCACATTGCTCTGTTGCGAGAAAAACAGGAAGGGGTTAGATGAATGCAAAATAATCATCCAAATTTTCATGCAGCTTTAGCTGAGTTTAAGCACATATTTGCTGGCAAGTCTGCCACAGTGAATTTTGCTGGCTCTTCAGATGGGTTCTGTGAGTGTATTACAGTCAGGTATGCCTGAGGGCAGAAAAAGACCACACAAAGCAGCATATCTTGATTTGTTTCACACAACACATAGTTTAAAATCCTTTTAGTCTTGGAGATCTGAAAACAACAGAATATTGCACTTAATTTGTTCTCAATATTATGTAAGTATCACCCTTCCTTCTGCCCTTCCAGGGCAGTGATCATCACCCTGTACTTGGCACTGGTGAGACCCCACCTCAAACAGTGTATTCAGTTTTGGGCCCCTCATGACAGCAAAGACATTGAGGGGCTGGAGTGTGTCCAGAGCAGGGCAATGGAGCTGGTGAGGGATCTGGAACACAAGTCTTGTGAGGAGCAGCTGAGGGAGCTGGGGGCGTTCAGCCTGGAGAAAAGGGGGCTGAGGGGAAACCTTCTCGCTCTCTACAACTCCGGGTATAGGTGAGGGAGGGCAGTCTCTTCTCCCAAGGAACAGGCGAGAGGACAAGAGGAAACAGCCTCAAGTTGTGCCAGGGTAGGGGTAGGATGGATATTAAGAAAAATTTCTTCACTCAAAGGGTTGTTAAGCATTGGAACAGGCTGCCCAGGGAAGTGGTGGAGCCACCATCACTGAAAGCATTTAAAAGTTGTGCAGAGCTGGTGCTGAGAGACATGGTCTAGCGTTGGACTTAGCTATGCTGGGTTAACAGTTGGACACAATGATCTCAAGGGTCTTTTTCAACCTAAATGTTTCTACAGTCATATAATCTGCTCATCTAGCAAAGACCACGTGGGAGCTGCCATTTCTGGAAAAGGCAGTACCGCAGAATTAGAAGGGTAAGGTATCCTCAGTTGTCACTATAGTTTTTACTGTGATCATTTTACTAGAGTCTAACAAATATTTGAGAACTTTAACCTCTACCGCTTGTCAGCACACACAAACAACAGATGTAAAATGAGGTTCAAGTAGGGAATAAACTCCAGGACATGGACTAGCCTCATCACCCGTGGCTGCTGTGTGACTGCAGTAGTAGAAATGAGTGCAGGACATGTGAGCACATCCACTGGGTCTGAGCCCGTGTGAGAAACAGGAGCAAGGAATGAAGGTTTACTCAGTGATTGCTAACATTTCTGTGACTGTGTAAATGGAACATTATCATAGAAATCAGTTTCTATTTAAAGCTAACGGTGTTTATAAAACTCTCTCAGTTTTTCTTGGAACCATACTTCTTGTAAAGGACTTGTGGTGTTTACTTTGGAAGTGTATTTATCAAAACCAGTCCTCCCATAACACCCTCTTTAAAACAGGATTTAATACCCAAACTTTCACCTACACACAAACACTGTTCTAAACTTCATAGTTTATTTGACCAAAAGCACTATAAAAAAGCCTGAGCTTCATCCCAAAACTTCTATTCTGTGCTTTTGCATTATGGCATAAAGTTGTGCTATCTAGGAACCCCTGTTAGTATAGCTGCTATGTTTTGATCATTTAGTCTTTAATATCCATTACAGATGCTTTCCTACAGCTAAGCAGAAAAGAGTCAGACTGCACTAAACCTAGCCTGCAAGCCTGCATTATCACATACACATACATAATTTAAACCACTCATTCCCATTTACCTTGGAAATTTATTCCTTTTTTAAAAATCAGTCTTGTACTACATGATTCAAAATTAAGGTAATCTAAAATACAGTCGGTTATTAAATCCATTTAATTCTCTATTATTTGGGGTTTTTTTCTAATGCCTGTCTGAAGTATTTATTTCCTATTGCCTTTATATCCATATAAAGAGCCATACCACCAGGAGGGGCAGGTGAGCTACAAGGACAATTCACTGTGTTGCCAAGCGCAGTGCACATGCAAATACAGATAAACAGAGGGAAAAACTCACACCACAGTGCTGGTAAAAGACAACTTGTTTCCTCTAAGGTGTCTGTTGTTTCAAAACCCTCCTGGTTTGGCACAACCCTTGAACAAGACCCCACAGCTGCCTCAGCATTGAGGCCTGCCTTAATTAATCCCAAAGAGCTGAGGGACAGGAATGCTCTACTCTAGTCAGCCAAAGAAGGGAAAACTGGAGCATCTCCAGCTACTTCTTATTAGCTGTTTCAGCTCACATATAGCCTTCTGCCCCACTTTAGCACGGGACAACGAACAAGAACTACCCTAGAACAAAAGAAGTCCCACCATCTCTCGTAGAAAAGCATTAAAGCAAGAACGACCTCCCTCTCCCTGGTATTATATTAAATCCCTTTTGGTTTACTACCACATCAACTAAAGCCATCTAGCAGGATACTTGTAACAGTAACAAGCAGTTTTTTCTTTTAAGAGAAAAATCACTTTTTTTTCAGATAAACATTCTTTTAAAATACAGATTTGAAATTTAACCTAAGCAACAATACAGGCTGTGCACCTTATAACATATTGTTGTCATCTTTATGAAATACAGACACAAAGCTACATAACATGGCCCAGAACAACCCCACTGCTGTAATAATGTCCTGCAGCATGTTACAGAATTACTGTGCTTTCCAAACACCCAACCAACCCTTGTGAACGTCTATCCTCATCTGCACCGCACACTGGCAAGAAAACAAGTTTAGTGAGTCAAGGTAATGCTCTGATAAAAAAACCACAAGATTTAAAAAACTCAGAAATGTCTCAACTCATTGGCTACCTTTGACAAACCTGGTCTTAAAAGTACAGATCTTCTCATGAGAAGACTTTACTTCAGGTTCCTTCAGTCACCACTGCAAACACCGTGGAACAAATCACATCCAGTCTGTCTGTAAGTATAGCATCACATCGGCCAGAGAGAGAGCAACGACGCAAAGTGCATGAAGCAAACAGGAAAGCCCATCTGTGCCAGCTCAGAGAATGAAGCATTTGAGAGTCAAACCCCTCTGCAAGGAAACACACTGCAGCTTCAGACACAGAAACACAAATGGCTTTTAGAGCTACAAACAGCAAAGCACAGGGACAACCCTTCAGAGTCAAGTTCATCCTTCTTAACGAATACTACGTTAGCAGTAGCCAAAATACAGCGGTATTAAAGGAC
Source organism: Gallinago undulata (assembly GCA_026546715.1). Classification (NCBI taxonomy): domain Eukaryota; kingdom Metazoa; phylum Chordata; class Aves; order Charadriiformes; family Scolopacidae; genus Gallinago; species Gallinago undulata. The sequence continues at coordinate 88,377 of JAOTQQ010000071.1, read as the reverse complement.
AGAAAAGAAACTTTCAAGATAACTTTAAAACGTTCCTGCTCTGTTAATGTTAACAGCTCTGTTATTTCAACTGGCTTTAAATACACTTAGCAGTTAACCATCACCAACTTGTTGTAACATTTGGTCAGTACTACACGTCGTTAATCAACCCCACGCTTTATGCATATCGAGGCATTTGAAAAGTTACCCGAATACAAGCAGTGCTAAAAGCCGCCCAAGGCCGCTCGGTGCGCTGCGTGGCCCGGCGCCGCCCGGCGCTCCTCCCGCCCCGGCCTCCTCCGGGACGCCTCCGCAGCGGGAAACGGGACTGGGGCGCTTCTGCGCCGTGCGTGCCCTACAATTAATTGCATTGGCCTGCAAACACACATGGATTAAACTATTACCTCCAGGCGCAAGTGCAGGAGTGCTGCCCAACTAAAAAATATCACATTATCAACTTTAGGTCACCGCAGAAACTCACGCCTTGGCCGCCGGCCTTTTACATGCTCTAAGTTGGTCACCATTTTCTGCAAGTAAAACCCCCCATTCCGCCCTCCGCACTTCATCCCGCTACAACTTCCGTGGGTCCGGCCCTTCGTCGGCCCCCGCACCGCCAAGGTACCTACCGGGTGGGTGCAGTCCCGCCGCCGCCCCGGGGCAAGCGAGCGCGCAGCCGCTGTGCTGAGGGGAGGCAGGCAACGGCCCCGCCCCTCGCCTCGCACGCGGCCGCCGGCTTCCCGCCCAGCACGCGAGGGGCGGTGCCTGGCGCTCGCCTGAGGGGTCGCTCCGCTGCCCGCCGCGAGCCTCCCAAACACTTAATTCCTGTGAGAAAAACGTTGAAAATTTGAGGAGAACTACCTTCCATTAGCGTCGTTCAGTATTAGAGACGGGGGAATCCCGGGCGAGAGGGAGCAGGAGGTATGCAAAGTATCTGCCGCTTTCACTGTCATTTCATCTTGAATTCATGTAAATAATCCTCATTAGTACTTTTTATCATAAGTAAGGGCTACAAAACCGAGAAGGAATATGTAAGTCCTTTGTGGCAGACGGATGGTCTCTTGTGGCATCACAGACACAAAATGCTTTTCAAAGAGGGAGGCCACATTGAGAGAAAAGCTGCTGCAACTCTAATGCTGAGATAATCTTCAGGAAGACGCTTGCTATTATTTCATGAAGCACACTCTGACTCTCTGTCAGGAACACCCACCTACCACCCTCACCACCTACATAAATTAAACCGTAGCTTTAGCATGGATACTGGAGGCAGCAGCAGGGACACTGCCTGCCATTTGGAAGTACCTGTAGTTTCAGCAGTGATTTCCACTGCTGTGCTGAAGACCTTGAGAACCCAAAGTGGAGACTTGACTGAGCCGCTGTTCCACGCTGCTTCTTACAGGCATGTTTCTGGGTAGCCTCAAATTCCTGCAGAGTTTAAGCTCGCATTCAAAACATGTACAACGTTGACGATTGTGCAGAAAACCTCTGAGGTCCTATTCATCTCCCAGCTGCAAGTTACTGTTGTAAGTATTAACAGTCATGGAAAACAGTGCTTTTGCCCCATCAGCACCAGAGCGCAACCTCCACATTTGTGGTTCTGAGGCAGCCTCCCCGCCAGTGCCCAGGGAGAAGCTGCACCCCCAAGGCTGCCCTCAGGCCAGGGAACAGGGCAGACTCCTCAAATCGGCCTGGTGAAAGCCAGATGCCTGGTTCCCACTGCATGAAAGTGTGCTGATAATGCTTAAAAAAAATTATCATCTGCTATTATAGGCTACCGATAGTGGTGGAATGCCATTGGTGTGATAAATGAGCAAAACTGAGAAAGTCACAAGAGTAAATTGTGCCGGGGGCCCCTCAGTTCGGTGGGAATGGTGCAGCTGAGGACACAGCGTGGGGCTGAGCCAACAGCTGGCTGGGAAGGTCACTGGCCCTGCAGCTCTGAAGCTGTCTCCCCGCAGGGAGCTGGGGGGGAGCTGGCAGTGGGTCCTGCTTGTGGGTCAGGAGCTGGCCGGGCCCTCCTTCTGGCAGGGAGCTGGGGGGCTCTTGCAGCTGCCAAGGCCCCAACGAAGGGCTGCCCTGTCCCGCGCGGCCACGGCAGGGACATCCCCGGGGTGGCAGGACCGCGCCCTCCTGAGGACAAGCTGTCACTGCTGCCGCCGCCGCCGCTGTGGCGAACAGGTCCCGGGGCAGCGCCTTGCTGAGAAGCCGGCCCATGTCTGCCGCCGACACAGTGCCTCGACGGCCGGGCCCCGGGGGACGAGGGAGCCCGTGGGGCTGGCCAGGGCTCGTGGAGCCCGCGGGGCCTAGTGCGGGGTATGGGCGCCGCCAGCACCCTCGTTCCTACAGGCCTTTCGGCGGCGAACGAGGCGGCCGCGCCCGCTGCAGCCGGCTTCTTTCCCCGGGGGGAGGGTGCTGTGGCAATGCAGAGACGGCTGGGCACCGTAGGGAAATGGGTGGGGAGAGCCATGGCGCCGCCCCTGTGAAAGAGGCCTGGCGGGCAATAGAGTACGTAGACGGTAGCGTGGCCGAGTGGTCTAAGGCGCTGGATTTAGGCTCCAGTCATTTCGATGGCGTGGGTTCGAATCCCACCGCTGCCAAGCTGTTTTGTCGCGCTCCTTTTCGCCGCCCGACCACCGTTGTGGCGGACGGGATCGGGCCCAGCGCCCCGCGTTAGCTCGGGGAGGGGCGGGGATGTTGCCAGTCACGGTCTTTAAAATAAAATTTCAGAAAGTTGTGGTACTCGCCGAGGAAATATCCTTCACTTCCTCACCTGTCTTTTGGCTTAAAATCAGAAATACCAATTTGGACAGTTCGGTGTTTGGGTTCCTGCACTCTCAACCCCCAGGCCCTGCACCTGGCCTTTTCTGCCTACTCTGGACTGAGGCAACATCTGAGCACTCTCACTTTCTCCCAAATTCTCAAATCCATCCGTGATAACCTCCCCCCCCCCCCCCTCGCCGTGATTCCTGTAGCTGTCCTGCCCCCCTAGTCTTGTCCCCCTTCCCAAGCTTCACTCTTTCTGCTTGCATCCTGCTCCCGATTGTTCCCTCCCCATGTTACAGGCTGGAAAAGGTGCAACGAGGAGGGAGATTGCTGTGATAAATCACCAGCCTGAGTGCCAGAGGGGAGGGTGGGGGGACTTCAGACCCCCAGCTTTTCAGTCCCATTTTAGCTGAACAGTAATTAAAAAAGCACGTTGTTCACCAGCTGCTGTGGGGATTTGCTCAGTACAACTGCTATACTTTAGGTGAAAAAACATAGTTGTACCTAAAGTTCAGTTGATAAGCAACTAAAATGTGTTGGTTGTTTACCTTAGTAACTACAGGACCTAAAAGAAGCAGTACAAAGGTTAGTGCAACCGTTAGGTTAGGTTGCGTCATTGGCTGGTTCCTCTACTGTGACCTAAATGCACTTAAATAATATAACTTAGTAAACAACTTCCAAATTAACTAAAATACAGAGTTTTGACTCATGAAAAAAACATACCTGAATGTATCTGCGTGCACAGAGGTGCTGTCACAGATGGCTCTGCACCCCAGGAGTAGAGTGGGGAGCAGTTCCAGAACAGCTTTCACAGAGGCACAGGACTGATTTCAGCAAAGTCTCAAGCACATTTATTTTCCCTCATATGCAGTGATACAGGTAATTCACAAAAGAAATTCACAGTGAACTCCCTCTGTACACTGGTATGTGTTATTTACAGTAATTTGTTCTGTCCATCCCTTTTCTTGTTCTTCTGTTCCCTAAGGCAGTGAGCCATGGCAGCAGCTGTGGTCAATCTTTTTCCTTATTTTAGCCATTTTTCTTCACTGGTGAAGCACTCCAGACTGGCTGTAGCTCTTTCTGCAGGTTCTCATGTACTTCAGCAATCAATTTAGAAAGTTGGGTTTTTGGTGTGAAATAAATATGCAATAATTTTGATTCCAGTGTTTCAGCAATTTGGCTGTAATTTTAATTTCACAAGTACAGCTGCTGATCTGTTACAATATTGTAAGTCTAATAAAAACTGCCTACTGCACTGGAGCCAGTAACTGTTGAGATTAGAATGATTCAGGTAGCAGTACTGTGAGAATGTGCAGTTTATGCAAGTCAGTGTTGTGTTTCTTTAAAAAAATGCAAAACTGAAAGACCATCAAATTTTAAAGAAAGAAGGATCAAGCTTACACTAACAATTAAAGTAAGCAGAACTTTGAGGAAGATGTGATGATTTTGGGCTTCTGGTCTTGTTTTAATGTAATGGTCCACGGAATCGGCAAATGCAAACTTCTCTGGGCTGTATCCTAGCTGACTCCGTGCCTTGTCTATTCGGAACGTATGGGTTATAGAAATGTTCTGTACCTAAGACCAGAAAGTCAACATACAAAGCCAAGAATACATAGGAAATATGTCTGTTAAAGGAAATGTAAAATAAATAAATTAAAAAAAAAGCAACAACCACAACGTTATATTAATATCCTATCGACACGTCACATCTTTAAAACTGTTCACTCAAGAGGAGAATCTTGAAAGCCTGAAGAGGCAGTAAAACCTGCAAAGCAGAATCTTCTAGTCTTGAAAACATCCACAAAAATTGTTCTGCACTCTTGTTTACATAGACTCTTGTTTATGTACCTAAGAAGGCAGATAAAAGCCCTCTCTTAGGTGCCTAAGAACCTTCAGAAATGGGGGCCCAAGCGACCAGCCAAAGCCAGACAGGGCCTTGGAAAGAAGGATCTGAAGCAGCCTCTCCCAGATCGCAAGCATAAGCTCTTACCTTTTAAAAGATGATGGTAATGAGCATAAAGTAGTACTGCGTGGATTTTACTTTCTACTGGCTTAATCTTAACTTGTACCTTGGTATTAACCTGTATGTATGTATGCATCCTATGAGAATTAAGGGGAGTTTACAAACAAATACTTTACCTCATTTCTGGTCAGCAGTGGAGACAATTCAACAAATGGTTTCAGCATCAGATGAAGGTATTCCATTATCATGGCTGCATAACAAAAGATTTCTACTTGAAGTAAGAACAGTAAATTGCTATACCATTATGATTTTGGCATATCTTGCACTGATTGCTCAGGGCACCATCACTAACATCAACAGGGCTGCTTGCTCACAAGGGAGTGGATTTAGTCTTAATAATTCAGTCAGCCTGAATTAGGGTCCTTGTGTGAAAAGGGGTTGGTGACAGTTGTAGTGAAAAGACTGTGAGATTTCATAAAAAAATGTGGTAACAACAAAATACTCAAAGTTGGATTCTCCTGTAGCTGTGCATGGGGGTTGATTTTGGAGAGAGCATGGGACACAGGAGAACAAGAAATCCATTCATGCAGCAAAGCAGGTACTCTTCAGCGTATTTCATGAAATCATGGATTTTTACATCTAACATTTATACTATTAGTTCCACAAAGTTATATATCTGTTAAGTCCTATATAAAATCTGTTTTTGTGGGACTCACATAACAGATCATTCTGGTTTTAACACACTGTATAGAGCTGAACTTCACCCTGAACTGCTGCACAGTAGATGAGTCCACAGCATATTATTTTTATACATGAAACTGAAAATTTCAGGGCAAATTAAAAAAACCCAACACATTATATTACACTTAGGAATGAGGGTAGTGTGGACAGGAAAGAGAAATGTTGATGAAATATTTTTACCTGATGCATAAACTAAGGAAGTAGGAATACGTATCCGTGGTTTACTGCAACCTAATCTTTCAAACTGAAAGAAATTTAAAAAGCAGTGAAAACAACAGAAATCTCAAACAAGTTTTAAAGTTTGAATACAGAAGATGTTTGTGGAAGTATTTACTGATAAAACAGAAAAAAAAACCACCATTGCTGTTACTATTTGAGTTTTAAATTTTCAGGGGATTCCAGTTAGTTACATGCAGAAACTGCGTAATTTTCAAGTGGCAGTCTCAAAAAAAGGAAAAAAAAGTTTATAATAATCAATCAAAATGTAACCGTGTGCTGATGTACCGTTTGAGCCCATTGTTAACAATAAAATGATCTTCCGAAAAGTATTTATATTACAGATTAATAGGGATTTATATTTTTTTGTTCACCCAAAATGTATGCCCAAGAAATGAAGATAACAGCAACTCAAAAGAGCATACTGGTTTAGATGGTTCTTTGGTCTCAATGAAGACAGTTGCTTTAATGCATTATTTTAGGTAGGCTTTGTTTCACCACTAATCACAGAACTTCGAGCTGGAATTAAACCTACATTCAGAATGGAACTCCTACACCCTAAGCAAACGTACCAAATGTAACGTGCACAAGAGCTGGAATTGTATACAGTCAAAGAAACTAACACATTAGGAGATAAAGTAGATATTGTACATACAAGTGGAGTTAACCATTCAAAAAGGTTGAATTTTTCACCATCGTTAATGAAATACACCTGGCCACTCTGTTAAAGAGGTAGAGAAGAGACAAATTAGGAAAAATAATACTGCATATATGTGTTGACTTCTTTATCTGACTCGTTATAAACATCTTACAAATAATACTGCAATATAAAATAAGCATGGATGTACTTACAAGCCAACAAACTCTACATGTGTTTCAATCAGTTGCACTAATGTGTGCACTAAAATTGATGGAAAAGTGGTTTATGTGATTAACATGCCTTGGTACATATCTTACAGATGTGCCTATACAGAATGGCTATATTGACAGAGGTTACCAAAAGCACTGAAAGCGGTCCCGTATCTCACTTGTGCTGTTGATGCAGTCACCAGTGGTGGGACATGTTCTGCTCTCGGCCCAGCGGAGGCTCATTGAAATCCATAAGACTCCCTCTGCCTAACCAAGGCCCAAATTACCTCTTTCCCTTTTGCTTTTAGGGTTTTAGAAAAAGTAGGTTAATCTACTTTGAAAATCTTTCTAATGTGCTTTAAAGGTAGTGCTTCTAGGTGAAATAATAAACTGTGTTTACAAGGAGGAAAAAGATTGCAACCATTTTTGAAGTCAGTGAATGCAAATAAAATGTGGTTTTATTTGCATATGGTATGGGAAGAACTGATGATCACAGTTCACAACATTACGTCTGGATCTTTATACAGGGGAACAGGAGATAAATCTACCTGCAAACATTCTTTGCTCATCTTCCAGAAATGGCAAATAGTGTATTACAAAAATGCAAAGATGCAGATATTCTTGCAGAATGGAATATTCCAACTCTGAACACACTGCACAGCCTATGCTGCCAGGTCCCACACTGTTTATACCACATTTGTCACCTAAAACCAGGGACTGCAACATAAGCTAAGGGACCATAACCCATGCACTAATTACTGCTACTGCAGTAGTTACTACAGAACAGGACAGTGGCAGGATCCACCATCAAATGAAAAACGATGCTTTTATTGTTTACTTACGGCAATGTAGTTCTTTTTAGGGGTGAGAGCGTCAGCAGCTAGAATTTGAGCTTGTACAAGATTTTCTGCATGCACCCAGTTCATTGTAGCAGAAGGATCCCCAAACTTGAAGCTAAGTAGACCTCTCTCAATATTCTTCTGTAGACATAACAAACATGAAACCAAAGCAAAATGGGTTTAAAAATAAGGCACAGTGCACTTTCTTGTCCAATTAAATGTAGGTTTGTCTCTACTTTAAAAAATTATCACTAAAAAAATATTTATTATGTGATAAGCTTTAATCTATTCTTTCCTCAATGCTGTACATAATTTTCTATTGTACTGATGCTTTTAAAGTAACTATCTCATATCATTCTACATGGATCATATTCTAAACACTGTACTAGTCCTACAATAAAAGACAGCAAGTGAAAAAGAGTAAATCCTAAGCACCTTGGCTCTTTGCCCTTCAGTAACCTATTGTACCAGAAGGTGCTTCTGATTCCTGAGCTTGTTTCACTGGGTAGTGAAAGCTGTTAATAGTTGAGACTGGAAATAAGATATTTTGCTGTATCTCTTTTCATTAATATTTTAAACCATTTGGTGTAAGTTGCATCTAAACCGACATTTGAAATATCTCACTCTTATCATTACAGTAAGCATTAATTTATAAAGCTGGACTTACATGTGTTTGTATTTAAAAAAAAAAAAAGACTTTTAAAATGTATAATATACTACATTTTAACAAAAGTTATAATATCCTCAACAGGTAATTGAATTGTTGAATTGCTGCCCAATAAGAAGGTCAGTCAATTTATAACACAAGTAAGTGATGCTGTCGTATATCATAGACAATTCTGCTGATTAAAAAATTAAAATACATACTGCTAGCCTTGGCAAGTGCCTTTGCTCTTCTGGTCCATAGATTCCTGGCGGGCGGAGAACACACGTATAGAGTATCCCACCTCCTAAAAGAATTGATAGGACCATTCTTAAGTGACTTTCACGCGACTACATTATGTCTTTGTATGAAACAAAGACTGTGGTAGTAGAACTTACTCTGAAATAAATCTTACAAATTAATACATACCAGAAAGTGTTGAATTAGTAGTTGGATACTAAGTTGGTAGAATCAGGACATGCAAAGTAGCAAGATAAGATTTGGAGAAGTCCTGCCAGCATAGTCGAATTCGTAGCAAATACTAGATATTTCAAAACCTCTTCCTAACTAGCCCTTTGTCTCTGTGCCAAAGCAGTGAATGAATGTGCCAATTATGGTGATGAGTTTACTGAAGTGAGCGAGGTATTGGTAAGAAAGTGGAATGAAATCAACTAATCTTATACAAAGTTATTGATGGGAACCAGTGACTCGCTAGCAGTACAAGATAGAGCTGAAAGTTCTCAACAGTAGGCACAGCCAGCTCCCACTAGAACTGCTGCAGAAGCTCTTGAAAACATCAGTGGAAGAAGGTGAGGACCATCATAAAAATCCAATCACTTCCCAAGTACATCAGTTGGCTGTTTTATCGCCTGCTGGTAACTGCTACTAATAGTGCTTGAAAACATGCAAAATACTCAATCCTGCTATGGCACAGGATCAAAATGGGTCGTTTGGAACACTGGTTCTAATTTAATTGACAAATGCAAAACTGTGTATTTCTCCTAAATTTAAGAGCATCTTTGATGTGAAGAGCTGCTGAGAAAAGAGGAAATAAGGGAAAACCGCCTTATTTTTAAAACAAAATAATTCTATTGGGATGAAATGCCCACGAGTGACTTTATATTGCTTTATAGCCCTCTGCGAGTATCAAGTGAAGAGTGTCTTTTCTGTAAGTTGTCTCCAGCTAAATTTAGCTCAGTGTGACCAGTATCACCTGGTCAGGTAGAATCATGTTGCACTTTACATTCATTTGTTTTGCACTGGCAGTTATAGTATCTCACAGGTGAGCTTAAGTATTCAAGTGTATAGCTGGCTTCCTCAATGTGGAAAACTTTGGGAAACACTAATAAATAATTCCAGGCTGTAGTATCAGGTGGCTTCTTCAGATTTTAATATATAAGGGGGGAGAGGGGGGAGAACGGCTAACAATTTAAATCACCATTCATGTTTTACTTATGTTGCATAATACAGTGACAGGAAAACTTGGTTTTGTTTAATTTATAGCTGTCTTAATCATTCCAATTAACACACCAAACTCTGCTACCATGGTAAAACCTCTTAGGGACACTATGGGAACTAAACAATTACAAGTGATTTTTAAGTGAAAATCTTTTCATTTGTGAGAGGGGGTAAATAACTCAATTTCGTAATTGTTGGACAATCTTGTCCACTAAGGACTGATACAGGACACAGGATGTTAGTGAGAGCAAGAAGAGGAGTAGTAAATTCCACTATGAATTCATGCTAAGACAAAAGTACCTGCTAGTGGAGTTCCATTAGCTGCTAGTACCATTTGTTCTGCAATTGATTTCGTTCTGGAATAATGATCAACGTGCTACAGAGAAAAAACAAGTATGTTTTTATCTAGTTTTGAAATGACAGGGCTGAGGGGCATCTCTTCTCCACTAGTTTTTACTTAGCAGATGGCAACAAAGACCTCAAAGTTCAGAAGCCGTGTGGTACTAGTTTAGGATAAAACACATGCATATTGCTGAGGTAAGCAAGCATTTTTGTTTATGCAAATCCAGTTAATTAATTTCAGCACATTTGAGAAGCAATAAATATATGTATGCTCTGAATGCTGCCAAGAATGTAACTGATCACTACTTTGTAATCTGGATTTCTTTTTCAGGTAACGGAAAAGTCAAAAGCCAAGTTTTGAAGGTGACTGGTCTGAATTATCCTGTTCAGTTTCTTGGGGCACTGTCCCAGAGAAAAAATTATTTGATATATTATTCAAAATATTATTCAATATTTTCTCTATTCGTCTCTACTTCTTGAAAGTACTTAATGGACAGAGGAGGGACACAAAACCCAACTGTCTATGCAAAGCAAGCAGAAGTACTTTCTCCATGTTAAGTGCAATAAAACCATCTAAAAATGGGCTGCTTTTCCAAATCAGCTTTACACTGATTACATGTCATCTTCAATAAGGAAGAAACAGAAAAATCATATATATAGTTAAGGGCTAAAGAGGCACCGAGCTGTAGAACACAGTCCCTATGTCCAGGTGGAATGTCATTAATTTTAATGGGACACTACGAGTTATTTTCCAAAATCAAGACCTTTACAGGAAACAAAAAAAATACCCAGCAACATGCAAGGTATATAAAACTGTGTCAAGTTGTGAATAGCTTCTACGAAGAGTGTAATGAGTTTTCTTTCTTGGCACTGGATTCTGGTATCAGGCAAAACATGGTCTTGAGAACTCCAGGCTTTTTCAGAAACAAGAAAGTAAACAAAGAGGAAACATAGAAATATAATACAAGTACCTTTTCTATAGGAAAATATGGCACAGTTTCCTCATCACCATCTTCAATAGGAATCCCTCCAAACACCACATTTACTGTACTGGTGTATATCAATCTAGCAATGTTCCTTTGTTTGCAGGCTGCGGCAGTGTAAGAAGGAAATGAGTTTAGTGGAAACTGGAACAATATGGGAAAAAAGTTTCTATGAGCTTTTTCTGAGAAACTGTCAAATCTTAAAAGAGCAAATCCTTCTATTTGATGATTGGGTGATTTAAAATGTAAAGCATATTTAAAACGAAGACAACAGTGTAGAACCAAGTGCTGTATGACCCGGCAGATCAGCTGAGCACCTCAAGCTTGCACTGTGCCTGCGGGAGGCGGCTGCCCAGCTGCCAGGTGGCTGGAACCCCTCTGCTCCAAGAGCTGCCACTACCCCTGCACCAGCTATTGGGGAGTAAAGAGGTTTGCTGCTACAAAATACACGTGGAAATAGTTAACTCCTGACATCAGTACAGATTCTGACATCAGGTCAAAATTGACTAGGTAAAGCTGAAGTAGCTGAACTACAGTGCTGGCTCTCATATCACACCCCTAACAGAACTGAGCATCAAAACCCCATTGACGTGTTTCCTCATCTTCTGCCAAAGATGTAAAGTATTCAGTAAAAAATAGCATGTGCCATAAAAGCCAAATGGCTTTTTCTAAGTGGTATAATATTTTGATGTGCTATACTAACACCCAATGGCAAGGTTAGATACATACCATCAATGATGAATCTTGTTCCATTAATGTTTATGGTTTCAATCTCTTCTCTGTGCAACTAGGAAAATAAAGAAAAAAAAAAGAAATTGTGCATTTTTAAATAATACCTTTTTAATTAAATAGGGGCATATTATAAATGTGTAATGGGTTTAGTGCTTTGATTATAGAAAAGATCATTTAGGCTGCTGTATCAGACTTTAATAAGTCAAATAATTATTTTAAATAATGATTTTAAAAAATAAGTTATTAAATATATTTTAATATTTTTAAATAATTTATTAATAATTATTTTATTTTTAATAAAGTACACCTGCATTGTTCTTGTATTTACAGACTAGCCTGCTTGAAGCAGAGAATCACAGTGCTTCTGAACACTCATTTCCAGTGATTATACATCTTGCAGCAGTATGTTAAATATCCATGTTTCAGTAGCACTTCAATGACCAATTCCAAGTACGCATTTTCTCCATTGCAAACATCTTTGAATGGGCTATTCTATCCAGCTAAGATAATTACTGAAGTTCCTTTGATTAAATAGGGTAAGAAGAGGTCTGTGTGTGTTTGTAATTTTAATCATAAAAATTACGGCTCAGAGTCCTGCATCAGGTACATCCTTACAGCTTCTTACAGCTTTTTACCCAATAGCAAACAATTAAGATTTGAAATACAGACATTGTTATAATTCAGTTATATAAAATAATTTATAATTTAGTTCAGGTTTTATTCCTCCCAGTGACCTTACAACTCAGTGTTCCATGCAAAAGCTTTTGTGAAGATCAGGATTTTGGAGGGTATCGATCTTCCTTGTCTTTCCTTTTGTCCTCACGCTATTTCAGAACTCTTTAAGGCCGTTTCCAACTCAGAAGCCTGCCCAGGGTGCTGGCAGCGCGTCAAATGTGGGGGGAAATAATTTCACAACTAGGAAACCAGTAGTGTGAGCAGCTAGTGTGCAGCTCACACACCAGTTTGGACAGAGCCATTTACCAAAACAGCACAGAGGTAGATTCAGGCTCTCAGGATAATTTGAAGAGATAGAATCTAACATGCAGTGATAAAGCATCAACTCATCCCCAGAGTAGGCAGTCACACAGAAAAAAGCAAAACTATTTGGACTCACCTGCTCTCTTCCTGACATTCCATATGAAGCTACATGAAACACACAGTCGGCTCCTTCACAGGCTGCAGATATGGCATCATAGTCCCTGACATCTGCCTGTAATACGTAAGATATTTGGACTTGAAATCAAAGCTGCAGGTTAGCATTTGTCATATAGTGGGTTAGCACAGAGAGAATGCATATACATAAATGTACTTACTGTACATCCTGGGACTGAAAACTAGGCCCATTTCAGTACTTGCTGATAATCATACTTTTCTTCCACAGAACTCAAAGGACTTTAAAAACATTTGTTAAGCCTCAATACTCCCGTGTTCATTTTACAGGCGATTAAACTAAGACACAGATGAGGGCAGTGACTGGGTCCTGAGGAGCACTCCAGAATCAGGAGGTGAGGCGCATTATATGTTTCATCATTTTATTTATTTCACGTACACTAAAATCAGTCATCCAAAAATCACGTGGGATATATACACAGTTCAAACAGCTCTTGAAATTTGCAATAATTTGCAATTAGGTATTTGGATTCTGTGAAAACTAGTGAGACATTATGGAAAAGGAAAATGAACTAACTTCGACTGTTGTGAAAATATAATTTATCATACCTGGATACACACTACTCCATTGGGAACTTCCCAGATAGGCTTGTGTATGTCATACAGAACAACAGAAGCTCCAGCCTTGGCAAGAGCACATCCCAGCTTGTAGCCAAAATAGCCTCCACCTCCAGTCACCACTGCTCTCATTCTTTTTTCATGCAGTGCTCCAGCATCACCACTCGCTTTGGAGTTAGAGGTTTGGCGCCAGGGTGTTGCTACCCCACTCAGGGTAAGTTTTCTGTCAGTGAAATACTGTCTTCTGTTACCAGACACAGGTAACAATTTCTCTTCCATTTTGAAAACTGCTCCATAGCGCTCCTGGATGCAGATGACTCCAGTGAGTTTCATAGTAACAAGTTCTATTTACAGCAGCAAACTTACTTTAATGCAACCTGTTTCAGAGAGATAAAGACAAAAGCAAAACACTAGCTACAAAATTTCCAGATTTCAAAGATTTCCTTTAAAAGACCCATTTAAATGTTCTGCTTAGATTGCTTAAGAGTTTGTTTGATCGTAATTTTTGCATTTTGCAAACATTTAAAATGTTTGTATCCTATATTAAAGGCAGCATCCTGAAAACAAATAACAAAGGCTGCATGTTAAATATTTATTTGCAAATGTATGCAGAATAATAACCCCCCACCCCCTACCTCCCTAATGCAGAGAACATGAATTCAAATGTTTTCCACAAATGGGTCAAAATTAGAGTAATGGTACAGACCACATTTCTTTATTAGCAGAAGGGAAAATGGTCCCTGTGTGAAATGCCTCCCCTGGTCCTAGTTCAGTTCGTTCTGGTCTGCATCACAAGCTCAAAGGTGGCCTTTAGGGGCCAGATGTGATATAGGGCTATACCTGCATTTGAAATCTTGAACTGTTAGGAAAATTCTGAAGATGAACAAGTTGCATTTAAGTTTCTATGCTTAAAAAGCAAGCAAGCAGGGCCCAGCAGAACAGCTGGAGCAAAAGAAATGTTTAAATGCTTCTTCCACTTGTCACTGGTTTATCACAAAGATGGATATATGACAAAGACAGTATTTCCAACTCCGAAGTAGCAGCAGCTAACTGTAAATTAAGAATACAGTGTGCTTTCATCATTTGCAGTGACGGAGTTGAGATACATGAGGATTTCAGAAGGGAAGAGGATTGTCTGATACTTGCTTTATACATATACAAGGTGTATCAGAGAACGAGGCTATCAAATCCCTTACTTCTGAGAGGAACTAGAATAGAATAATTGCTGTGTGACAGAACAGGTCAATGATTAGATTAAGAAAAAAGTAATATTAAATCATTTCTTTCTTAAACATGGAGGTTTTCCCCCATCTGTGCAACAGGCAAGGGTTCATCGCTGTCAGACAAGGCGTTTTAGAGGCTATGGCTACCCATTTCCCTGGTTACCCACACCCCTGCACCGCTATAAAAGATTAAAAGTCACCCGAGCTCCGCAGGCGCTCTCTGCATTCTCTGCATCTCACTTGCAAATGTGCCAGGGAAGGGGCGCTGCCGGGCAACGCGGGGCCGGCCCCGCCGCCCGGGCTGGGGCCCGCGGCTCCACGACCCCCACCGCCCCCGGGGCCGCACCGCGGGACGTCTGTCCTGGCCGGGAGCTCCCCGCCGCCGCCGCCGCCGCCCCCTCCCCGCCGCTCGCCCGCCGCGGGGGCGACGGCCCCTTCCTCCCCACATGGGCTGCACCAGGCTCCTTGGGGTCCCGGAGCATCCCTGGGGTCTCACTCGTCCCGCAGCATCTCTGGAATCCCACTGCACTCCCGGGGTCCTGCAGGCCCCCCAGGGTCTCACTCATCTTGCAGCATCTTTGGAACTCCACAGTCTTCCTGGGATATTGCAAATCCCACAGCATGCCTCGGAGTCGGCTCATCCCACAGCATCTTTGGGACCCCACAGCATCCTGTGGTGTTCCTGGATTCTCACAGCATCCCTTGGCATCTCACAGCATTCTACAGTGGCTCTTACCTCCATGTGTCTTCACATAGCTAGGAGCTCTGCACAAGCGCATCCTGTTGATGGCTGGGGCTCCCTCCTCACTGAGGTACCTGTTGAACAGGCTGTTCAGTAAAAACAGACTATCTCTTGATTACCGCTTGGGTAGTGGTGGTGGGACATGGCTCAGAGAGGTGCAGAGCAAAACAGTAGGAATCCCCAAAGAGGAAACATAATCATAAAAAAACAGGCACAAAAGTCCGTGGCCTCCTGAGCCAGCAGCCAGTCTCTCTGTTCTGCTCTGTGGACGCTTGTGCCTGGGAGGATGTGAAAAAGGTCAGGAGCGGCAGAATTTCAGTTACCTTTTCCATGCAAAAATTAACCTCTGAACATGTTTACCTCTTCCGTTATAGCTGTGCCATGTCTGAATATTCATATTAAATTTTAATCATTTAAAGACACACTTGCAATTACGTTAGAGCAAAAGTAACTTGAATAGCCAGCTTGAACTAAGACTCAGTAAGGACTGACAAAAAGGAGACAGCTGGCTACCCCAAACCGGTGCTAATAGTTGTCTTAAGACTTCAAATACTGGATTTGTAATGATGACAAATCAATTGATCAAAGCCAGTTAGTATTGATCAGTACTGTTATATCAGTGATGTAAAAGGCATCTTACCTGAAATAACAAATCAGAGGTATGGCATTACAGGACTGGAATGGTGGGGCTCCACAGGGACTTGCAGCCACAAAGCCAGCAAATTCCTCAGATCGTCCTTGCTGAGAAGCATCCAAAAAAAGGCCACAACCTGCACTTCTCACAAGGCTGTGGGTGACTGCCCGACGCTACTCCTGAGAAGTGTTGGTGCAATCCAGAATCCAGTCCTGAGCTATCAGTCTAATAAAAGCCATGTATGAAAGACTCATAAATAACTAATTTAAAAACAAATTAACTGTTTGCGTACAGTTAAAATGCTGACACTGGGAAGTAACTGTACACTTGTGGTTCTCTATTCTGCATTTCTAGGAAAACAAGGCTTACACAGTACCTCCTGCAGCACTCGCTGGTCCGGTCTGTCTGTCAACTGCACCTCCACGTCGCTGAATTGTGAACTGAACTGGTTGTAATCAAACTTGGAAACAGTCTCATGTATACTGAGTTTCTTTCAGTTTCCTGACAATGGGGACCCAGGAGTAGGAGAGAGGGCTGTGCAGCGCTAAGGGAAGACGTGCAGCGTGAGCTCAGTTTGTAATGGATGAGGACAAGCTCCAAATGCAAATCTATGAGAGCAGGCTTTACTGCTTTTACTGCTCATAGAACAATTTGTTTAAAGAAAAGAAGAAAATAATCAGAGTGAAACAATTCTTTGCTCACATAAGCTGCAGTGGTAGTTGTGGTTGATCACACATTTTCCTGTCACTGTACCCTGTCCTTTATGTATAAAGTTTTATTCTTGTAGGATTGCTGTAAGTTGTCCTGTGCACCCTGTAAATTTAAACATACAGCGAGAGAACCCCCATAAGCTTACTGATCTTAAAAAATTCTGTAAAATGCTAACACAAAGGCAAAATGCAAATAGACAAATACAGAGTGGAGATAATCAGATGGCAGAGCTTTTCTGTCACTCTTCCTCTAGCAAGCCCATCTCCTTGGATCCGTGTGGTGTACAGGAGTGGCAGCTGCTCCCCGGTGAGGGCAAACCTGGTCCCTGAGGAAATCCTCAGCACAGGAACATTACGGAAATTCACCTGGCTACACATGCCATGTGTGTAGGTAGCACATGTGTAGCATGTGTGGCTTAGGTCACACAATCCACTCAGAAGCAACTAATGTAAGTGTTAAGATGGGGGAAAAGCGAGAAGTCTCAGTGCTTGGCACCCCACAATGGCAATGTGCAGAGCAAGCAGCGAGCCAGCCCTGGAACAGGGTCATCGGTAGAGTGACTCCGCTTCCCCTATGTGGCAGGGCAGCACCAACAGCCTGCTGGACTCCAGGGTCTTCTGTGCCCTCCCTCCCCCTTCCCACAGGCTCCTTAAAAACGGTATTTGCTTCAGCTGTTATTTATTATTGTATTGAAAGGATATTATTTGACTTACAATCACACATAATGTTATTTATTACATTTTTACAAAGCTTTTGAACATTAAAAATATTTTACATAAAAATTACTTCCAGTCCTCTCACCACCTGTTATTTATATATATTTACTTTTCATATTTTGTTTTACTATTTCCCAGGGCTTCATAATTCCTATACTAACACACAGCACCTATAGCAGTGGTGTCATCACAGGAATTGTTTAGTCAACCCGTTCTTCCTTGGAGCTGCTGGACTTGTAATAGCACTGGGGTCCTACAATGGTTCCTCTTCTTCCAATTTCTTGCCCTCCCTCCTGAATTATCACTTTTAGAAAATCATTCTCAGCATGAAGCAATCCATTAACGAAAATCCATTAAAACTATTCCTGCACCTATTAGCGGTGAACTCCTTTGATTTTGTGACACTGCGTTGTCCTTTAGGAACATTTCCTGATGTATCCTGTGTTTTTACTTTTGTGGCAGGTTTCTTTGATTGTTTTGGTTTTGGGTTTTTTTTTTGGTGTTTTTGAGATAGAGAAATGTCATCATAAAAGTAAGAATAGAGTCCAGAGTGGCTGAGGAATGTACTATGACTAGATCATTAATACTCAGAAACAAAATTAGGTCTTCTGGAACAGGTGTGTAGTTATTTGATTTTAGAAGAAAGAAAGAATGATCAAACTTAGCAAAATGCCGAAAGCAAACACCATTTTAAGGAACGTGTGATCCTTTTGGCAAGTAGGTCTTGTTTTCAGATAGTGATCCACAGAATCAGCGAATGAGAATTTCTTTGGTTTGTAACCAAGTTGATTTCGTGCCTTGTCTATTCGGAAAGTGTGAGTTACAGTAACATTCCACACCTAAAATCCAAAGGACAGTTATGAAAGTGACTTCAATATCTGATTTTCTAGAACTTGCATGAAAATACATCAACGATGATAGTACAATGGAATTTAAAACACGAATAATGATAGACACACAAAAATATATACATCTTGGAGACAGATGCTGTCCAGATCTCACAGAATGAGCTGATGTAGCTGACAGCTAAAGACCCAGAGCTTAAGGGACTGGGTGCAGGAGGAGTTTATGACACTGATTTCTCCCTTGCGAATGTCAGAAAATGAACTAATGAACCCCATGCACCAGACCAGCACCCTTCCCTCAGACTGGCTCTGAGCAGAGGAACGTGCAGTGGAACTGGATGGATGTGCTGGAGGAGCGAGCTGTGGCCTCTCAACTTTGCAGAAAGGAATGGAAAACAGTTATATCCTCCAGCCCTGACTGCATGGTACCTGGGGAAATGCTTAAGCAATGATTTCTGATTTCTGCTTTAGAAGTAGAACTAATGTAGATGTAAGTATAAAAACAGATGAATTGCGGAATAACTGAAAAGCTACAGCAGAAGTTCATGAGGTCCATTCAGTACCTTCAGTGTCCTATTATGTTACATGCTGCAATACAGTAAGAGACTAGGTGATAGACTAGTTAAAGCATTTTGACTTATAAATCATAAAACTGTACAAAACCGTAAGTTATATCAAAATGAATTTGTCCAGAAGGTGGGTTTTTTTGCAGAAAATTGACTTTTCATTCCAATTTAGAATAATTTTCAGCAGACTTTCTAATTATTGGCTAGTCTGGTATTACGATAACTGCTCCCACTTTCACCCAAGGCCCTTGCTCCGCACTCTTGCACCACCTTCCTTTAGGGCAGCTTGCTGGAAAGGACGAAGGGCCTGTTTTCCCCTGCACCAGCTCCACATCAGTTGTTCTGTCTTGTACCTCTAGGATGTTTTTCTGGATCATCTAATCTTCAATTAAGGTTTAATTTCTGATGATTTTATAAAGGATGGACAGGACGGCACAGAAAAATCAGGCTACAAAACGACTGTGTAAGCCCTGAATGAATTATGCCCTGAGCAGACAACATAGCTCTAATGCAGATACTCCTGTCTGCATCAGAAGGGCATATCACATAATGAGAATTTTGGTCAGAAATATATAAACATACCCTCTTTTTATATATTTACCTCATTCCTTGTCAAGAAAGGTGTAAAGCTAAAAATGGGCTTTAGTATCAGGTGCAGATATTCCATCACAGTGGCTGTGAAACAGAAAGTGACTTAATGAGACAGCTGGATAACAATGACCTGAGATAATACTGACATTGCACATTCTGTAGTTCCCACTGACATCTGAGGATGCAATTAAGATGGTAGAAGGCAGTGTTTAATTCATAAAGTACATGATAGACTCAGGTTATGAATAGGCTTCAAAGTTTATCTGGTGTAATTAATGCCAAATAGCATAAACAACTGTTAGATTTATTAGAATAATGTTACATAGCTCCTACAGTTTGGCTCCCTGAATTTTATAAAACTATTATGTAGCTTTATAGGAACAGAAAACAAATTATAAAACCAACCAACCAAACAAAAAAACCCCAGTGTAATAATTAAGTATGTATTTTTTTTACCTGCTATATGAACCAGGAGAACAGGAATATGTATCCAGGGCTTCCTGTAGCCTAATTTTTCAAACTAGAAGGGGTATGAAGGGAAAGAATAATAGAATGTGTATCAAATTAGGGTGTCAACGAAGCATGAAAATGGAAAAATGCAGCTGGATGGTAAAGGGGAAAGGGTGACTGACCAAGACTGGAACTCAACCACACTTAGATACAGGCCCATCATTCCACTGCAGTTATTTTCCTGAAACTCTTTCCTGTGTTGGCATTGCGGTATCAAAACTTTAGCATGTTCCTAAAATCTCAGCTTGACATTTATTAAAATACAACGTTCCCTCTTTAGCTCTTAAGCTGCAGTTGATGGCAGAACAAAGAAATTAAAAGCTCTGCCAGACACTAACAGTAGAACTTCTTGTGCACTGTGAGCTTGCTTGACAGAAATGCTTCTGTTCTGTAGCAGGTTCTGTACCTCTCAGTTAAATTCTCTCAAAACTATGAAGGCAGTTACACATACCCAAAACTTCCCTTAAAGCCAGCAGAACCTTGGGAAATGCAGGGATAACTTAATGCAGGACTGACTTTAATGTTAAATAATTCAGTAATGAATGTGCACTGAATTTCATTTACTTAGTACGGTCTTTTAGTTACTGATATGATTACGGCCCAGACAGTGCATTAGAGCTAAACGCACGTGCAATACATACCAAAGGGACGATCCATTCAGAAAATACCACGTTTTCACCATCATGTATGTAATACGCCTGACCACTCTGTTAAAGTAGCAGAGAAAAAACAGTTAAAAAACACTATACATAGGATGGCATGGTTGCATTACATTGCTTGGATGTAGGATAGCATGGTTGGACGACTTGGTGGATAATGAACTGGCTGGATGGTCACGTTCAAGTGTAGTGGTCAACAGCTCCATGTCCACGTGGCAACCAGTGACGAGTGCTGTTCCTCAGGGGTTGGTACTGGGACCAGAGCTGTTCAACACCTTTGTCGGCAACATGGACAGTGGGACAGAGTGCATCCTCAGCAAGTTTGCTGATGACACCAAGCTGTGCAGAGCTGTCAACACTCTGGAGGGAAGGGATGGCATCCAGAGGGACCTGGACAGGCTGGAGAGGTGGGCCTGTGTGAACCTCATGAAGTTCAACCAGGCCAAGGGCAAGGTCCTTCACATAGGTGAGGGCAATCTCAAGCACAAATACAGGTTGAGAATGGCTGGAGAGCAGCCCTGAGGAGAAGGACTCAGGGGGTGTTGGTGGATGAGCAGCTCAACAGGAGGCAGCAATGTGTGCTGGCAGCCCAGAAAGCCCCCTGCACCCCGGGCTGCATACCCAGCAGCGTGGCCTGCAGAGCAAGAGGGGGGATTCTGCCCTTCTGCTCCACTCTGGAGAGACACCTCCCCCCCAAGTGCTGCCTCCAGCTCTGGGACCACCACCATCAGAAGGACACAGACCTGTTGGAGCAGGGGCAGAAGAGGTCATGGAGATGCTGTGAGGGCTGGAGCCCCTCTGCTCTGAGGGCAGGCTCAGAGAGCTGGGAGGGTTCAGCCTGGAGAAGAGAAAGCTCTGGGGAGACCTTAGAGCCCCTTCCAGTCCCTAAAGGGGCTCCAGAAAAGCTGGGGAGGGACTCCTGATCAGGGAGGGGAGGCACAGGACGAGGGGGAAGGGTTTTAGACTGAAAGAGGAGAGATTGAGATGAGATCTGAAGAAGAACTTCTTTGCTGTGAGAGTGGTGAGACACTGGCCCAGGCTGCCAATAGAAGCTGTGGCTGCACCATCCCTGGAGGGGTTCAAGGCCAGGTTGGAGGGGGCTTGGAGCAACCTGGTCTGGTGGGAGATGTCCCTGCCCAGGGCAGCGGGGAGTTGGACTAGATGATCTTTAAGGTCCCTTCCAACCCAACGTAACAGAATACATAGATATGTATAATGGTGAATATATTAACCCAGTTAAAAATACTGTGTCTTCAAATCAAAGAGGAAATTATGTATTTTCAATAGAGAAAAAAAATAGTATCCAAATATTATCAGAATGCATTTGCACTGGTACTCTCCATGTGTTTGTGGAGCCACATACCATTTCTGAGAATTCAGCACATGACCTTTTGGAGAACCTTTGATCTCAAAACATCAAAAATTAAACCTATTAGAGAGCTAAAGCTACCGGGATACAATGTTTATAGTGTTTACTTACAGCTACATAACCCTTCTCAGAGGTGAGAGCCTCAGCAGCTAGTAAGTGAGCTTGTACTAGATTTCCTATGTGAACCCAGTTCATTTGAACTTTGTGATTCCCAAATTTGAAGTTAAATAGCCTCCGCTGGATATTTACCTGTAGAAACAGAAAACATGAAATAACTAGGTTGTCCCTTTTTTATGCAATATAGCATATTCATTTTAACTCAGCCTGAATACTTAGAATTTGCTCTATTTGTGTACGATTACAGCACAAGAAATGCGTCACAAGAAAAAACGAACTAGCTGGTAGTTTCATAAATCAAGGACTGTTGCACTCATACACCACAGTAAAATATGGTGACATTATACTGTTTTGCTGAAATTAAAGTGCATATTTGAAAGACAATATCTGGGATGCAAACCTAGTTCTACTGTGACATTTCAGTCTTGCAGCTTTTTCTTTTCTCTTAAAAATGCAGCTCGATCCTTGCCATTTCTGCAGTGCTCATCTGATGCTATTTTTCTTGCATCATATGACCTGTCACCACGCTTTCCCAACAGTCTTCCTGGAGGAATCGTTAAGAACTGCAATCATGATACTTGCACTTGTGCTATGCCCTTACAACTACTGCAGTGTCCTCCAGAGCTGACTACAGAACACGTACGGCGACTCGCGGCAGGTGGCGCGGCTCTTCTGGTCCATAGATGCCTGGTGGGCGAAGCACACACGTATGGAGCTTCTCACCTCCTTGGAGAGAGAACAAAATGGGGTTTTCAGATAGCTTTGATATGGCTGGCATATATTGTCTGGGTTTTACATTCTGAAAGTAAAGGATCATTCTGACCAGTCTATCTGATTCCGCTTCCTACGAACTTGTTTTCATTTCCATATAAAATTGAATTCAGTAATAGTCAAAGACCCTATCTTGGCAACCTGAAAAACGGAATCCCTCTGACCATAGAGGAGCTTGAATAGGGCCAGGACAATTTTTCCTACAGATATGCCACCTACTTGAATGACTTTTGCTATTTATTATAGATATAAGTTTGTAATGTACACATTGTCCACCATTGTAGACACATACAATACATGTGTCTACACAGGTATCGTTCAATTTGCTGTGTTTAGACACCTTGCTTGCTTGCAGCTCAATGGCATCACGAAGGAATAGAAGAGGTCTCTTAAACAGAGGCTTTCAAATGAGTTGGAATACTTAAAATCAAAATTAGTACTTTAAGCTCTATGTGTCAATCAGTAAGTAGACTCTTCTGACTCCTGAGAACAGGCACAATTACACCTTTCATTCTAGCAAGTGTAACAGGTGGTAGGCATTAACTCAGTAGTAATTAATCAACAATGCTAAAACTGAGTCCCCACTGAATTTATGTTTGCCAACTTTTCAGTTCAGAGAAATCAGTAGGAATCACAGTACGTAAAAGCAAAGATAAATATCTCTCTTGCTACGTACAGACAGAATTTTAGCTGCAGGTCTTCACATGTGTGACTTTGTAAGTCAACATGACCATGCCAATCCATTTAAGAAACTGCAATTATTCTATCCAGACACCTGTGAGACTTTGGGGTTTATGAGAATGACCTACTGGACAGTGTTTAGAGATTGGTATTATCAGAGAATCCTGAAATGATAGACTGAACAGGGAATAAAAGCACAAATACTCTATCTATTGTAAAATTGGTAAACTTTTAAGATGATCTGAAGAAGGAAGGTTAAATTTTCTGAATTCTCCCATCTCCCATTTGCATATAATCTCATATCCATCTGGCTAAACACGTAAAAAAGTTAATAATCCACCAAAGGGAGGAGTAGAAACAAACAAAATATATCCTTATTTCAATTAAATTAAAGTATACTATTTATTGATAAATGAGAAACCAGAGAATGGAATAACCATTAGCACTACTAATGATAGGAAAACCCCAAATGTTTTATATGTACCTTTGAGTAAAGTTCCATTAGCAGCAAGAACCATTTGGTCTGCAATTGCCTTTGTTCTAGAATAATGATTAAATTGCTATAAAGAAAGGCAGAATATGATCAACATTTTAATCACATTATTTCATCTGTAAAGGCAAACTTACTGTTTATATCTGATAACTGTTTAATCTACCCAGCTTGTAGACACCAGAGCAGTAAAACCAAACTAGAAATAACAAGAAGACATAGTAATAAACATAACTTTGTTTATGACAAAGAAACTTATCAGACTTACATTTTAGTTGCACAAGTTTAGCTTCAGAGCGAATTTAAGTCCACCAGTATTTACTTAACTCACTTTTTGTACTGGATGTACTGAAATAATTAATACCAAGCCAAATGTTCTGGTGGGTCAGATAATTTTATTGTGAAAAAAACATCCATTTGGAAATGGAAAAAGTTTTTTTGAACAGTTGGTTGTATATGAAATTAAAAATTCAGACTTTCCTAAAAATGTTTCCATTTCTTATTGAAGCTATGTGGGAAGTTACAAATAAATTTGTCCCAACTGTATCTTTTACTATTTTCTTTAAAAATTGCACCCAAGTCTATTTAAACAATAGGATTCTGGACACAGTTAGCACATGCTTGTTCAGTGATTAATTACCCACATGAGGCTATTTATGTATCTGTCAAATTTTGTATTGCCATACTTTATATTGAAAAATATACCTGAAAATCCCACCAGGGAAATTTTTCCACCTGCTCCACCTCCCTCCATGCCCCACCGCCCTCTGCCGCTGGCTATTACACCATTGCCACTAGAGAAAACACATGATTAGGGGCTCAGACGTTTGCAAGTAATGGCAAATTCCTGAAATGCTTTCTCAGAATCTGTGTCACAAACTGAAACATCCAATTCAGTGCCTCAGGAGGTCTCCTGTGTAGGAATCCTGGACACAGGATGCGCATTCTAAAATGACATCTTTTTGCTGCAGGGAGTGTGCTGGGAGCAGGAAAGAACTAATGGGAAGAGTGGCCAGAACGCACTGGGCTTCAGGTTTCAGCCAGAACGTATTTTCTAAATGTTCACAATAAAGAAGGAAATGGTATTTCAGAGGAGCCCTGAGCTGACTGTAACTACCGCCTGGCCTGCAGCAAGAAAGCAAGGTTTAGGAACCTCAAAGAAGCAAAAATGTGTGTGATAAAGATGTAGAATTTGGTATTTAACAATATAGTTCAATAAAAAGGCCCACAGGGGCCATGATACTCGGTATTTACATAGTGGATGATCCCCTGAAATCCCTTCCTCTTAAAATATCCTTGTTAAATGTCACATTCCAGTTTACTTAGTCATTTTTAGATATTTCATCATCTGTCTAGTTATAGCACATTAAAGCCCCTATGGTTTGAGTATTTCTTCATTGATCATAAGTGAATTTTTATGAATGAAAAAGAATTTCATGTAACTTGATGCGATCGATATTAAAATAGCTTCTGCTCTCAGAACAGCCTTCACGTAATCTACCCTTTAGAGCACAGTAAATGCCATGCTATCACACGAACACAGTACCTTTTCTAGTGGAAAATATGGCACTGTTTCTTCATCTCCCTCTTCAATAGGATTCCCTCCAAATACCACATTCACTGTACTGGTGTATATCAGTCTAGGGATATTTCTTTGTTTGCAGACTACAACAATAAACAAAATAAATTATTTGAAGACAAACAGAATGAGAAACAACACAGGAACTGGCAGCTTCTCTTTTTGAAAACAAACATTAACCTTATAGAAAAAGTACAATTTCAACATTAACTTATTTAATATAGTATCATCTTCCATTCAGCTGGAATTTTTCATCCCAAATATCTGCTATGTAAGTATTATGTATTGCGGTCACCAGAAGTTTTATGATTAGGTACCTGCAACTACCATATCACCACTGGACTGTAGTCATCAGCTGCACGAAGGAATTATCTTGGTTCCTCCTTTACTTCAGAAACATTTCTAAAACATGTTCATTTTACAAACTGAATAAAAATGAGATGAGTAAGAACAATTGTTGTGATTAAATAGTACTGAAAACTCCCTGCTTCTTTCTGTAGGGGCACTGCTGTGCACTTTTTCAGCAGTGAGCGGTTACCGCTTCTCGCGCCGCAGTCTCACCAATGCCTGTGCAGATAAGTGAGGTCATATAAGAAAATGTGCTCTCTCTCTGGTGTGACAAAACTGTATTTGTCTCAATCTGTTCATAAGTGACAAAGGGCATGTTAGCAGGAAACACATGCTGTTAGTGCATAATCAGTAGTACCTTAAATACAAACGAAATTAGTATTCTTTACAAAACAAAGTCTTAATTACAGGTTCCAGTCAGGTGGTAAGATATTGTGACTAAATTCTGCTGCATATGTATCATGGCAAACTTGAATAACATACATTTTCTTTTGATCTAACAATGCTTCTAAAGTTTAAGTGAACTAATATTCAAAGTCAGGAATTTTTAGAATCTACAGAGCAGTCAGTCCAGTTGGCTCAACGGCTCATTCTGAAAATAATAAATGTAATTACCATGTTGCAAATATTTGGAACAAAATACAATAATAGGATCTATTATTAAAATGCAGATTAACAGGTTCATGCTCCTCCCAAGACTCCTCCTTTGTTGAGAGGCTATGGAAATTTGACATGACATATTTATGTGGGTTCAGAGGTTGGAGCAAGAAGGGAGTAAGTGGCAACCTCTTCCCTTAACCCATTCAGAGTTCTAGTTGCCTACCATGTCACTCTAATTATTCATACTATTTTCAGTAATAATCCACGGTAATCCACAGGCAGCCTGAAAATGGGTTTAAATTAAAATTGCTTTTGTCATTTTGCTTTTTGATCTTTTTTGCTGTTTAGTTTTTGATGGAAAAGCAAAGAGAAAGTAGCTTCGGTATTTACAATAGACTTTGAAATGTTCTTTCTAAAACAGAATATGCAGAAAGAAATCTACTAATTATTTCCAGAGAGAACAGTCAAAACTCAGTATATAATAAAAAGAGATGACATTTTAATAGATAATCAGAAAGAAGCTTTTCCATCTTAGGGTGATAAAGTAAGAGCTAAATATACTTAGCACACCTATGACTCCTGTTACCAAATGTTTACAACACAACAAACAGTACAGCATCCCTCATGTTATTTCTGTGAGGAAAGAGGATAATACTTCTCCATTACACAAAGTAAAGAGAAAAAATAACCAGTATGTGGAGGAGAGCTTAAATTGGTCTGCCAAGGAATGAAGTCCAGGTTGAAAACCTATCCTCAATTCAAACCAGTGGCAAATCTCCTACCAGTTTTAATGGGACCTGAACACCTGGCTTTACATTGTACTCTGACAGGAGGGAGAGAAGACCCTCATTTTATTGCCAAACCAACACAGCAAACACCCAATTGAAAGCTTTTTTAATTCACGGTTTGGATCAGATGCAAAAGAAGAACATCCAGGTACATACCATCAATTATTATTTTTGTGCCTCCGACATTGATGGATTCTATCTGGTCTTTCTTTTGAATCTAGAAATAGAGTTTGCACAATATCTAATTAATTGAATAAGTCACATTCACAATACAATTGTTAGAATTGCCAGATGCAGAAGAGCTGTGGAATTTTTGTGATGTGTTAGTTCTCTGTTCTTCTGACATACAGTGATTCCTAGCAGTTCTCATTTTTATTGTATTGTTCAGTGAATGAATAAATAAAGTTGAAAAACGAAAGATAAAATGCATCTGAAAGGAAATAAAAATGCTTCATCTTTTTTTTAATCGCACCCCAGACAATCCATGATATACAATCAGGCTTTACAAATGCTTCCTGAAAGGTTTTACAAATTCTTGTTCCAGTGGCAATCTGCCCTGTTCCTAGAAATAAATTAGTAGTTTCATGATTTTTTTTGGTAACACCCTCTTGTGAATATCACTGTTATTTAGGGTAACTATATTGAGTTCCTAGTCTGTATCCTTATGAGTTCAGAAGAAGAAAATGCATCAACATTAATTCTAGAGCAATATTGTCCCTCTTCTTCAGATTAGAGAAAAAGGATAAGCCTTCTTATCTGAGATCTTAAATCTTTGATTTAATTTTTCTAGAGCACTTTGTGTAGTACATTAGTTGCATGCTTTGATATTTATTATTTTAGGAATACCTCTCTTGTTGCCTCTATGGATGACCTGACCCTTAAAATTAACTTCTGTCTGACATACATTATATGTTTGTATAATTATATTCTTTGCTACATGCAGACAAGTTTTTGCTTTCACAAGAGTAAAGAAAGAAAACGTTACAAAAATTGTACTTGCTTGTTCTAATCCTGACATTCCACATGCAGCCGCATGAAAAACACAGTCAACTCCTTCACACGCTTTGAACACTGCATCATAATCCCTCACATCACCCTATAAAATGAGAAAAGACTAATAGAGCTCATTACATTCTCTACAGAATTAGTATTTATATGGCTATTAATGAAAATCTGAAGTGATTCTGATCTATTTTTCACAATACTTAACTAGCATTAAATAAAACATAAACATGGAGAAATATCCATGACTAAGATTTTTGTTAGTATTTTGTTGCAAAACAAATATGACTCTTGTTAGCTTCCATTATAATACATATTTTCACACTTAGTCCTTCAGCCTGCAGGCTGGCAAAACTTGTTTGACTTGAATGGGAGCAGCACGTGCTTAAGGGCTGGAGAGTCACAGCAGGAGGGGTTCAGCTGTTTACTGTGGAATAACCAAATAAGAGAACTCCTTGTCTGTTTGCACCTTGAGATCTGATTTGTGCAATCTAGAAAAATGTCTCTTTGCCCAGCTAAGGTTTACTGAATGATAAATTTAATTACCATTTTGTACAAGATCAAAAGAGTACAGATTATGTCATTTGACACTGTATTAGTATACACTAGTGTATTACAATCACATTTTATGAAATGCTCTATAGTGCTGAGTACTGTGCTATATTAAATACACAGGCACTATATCTAGTATCAAATGCTATGCTGTGCTTCGAATATTATATTGCATTTTTGTACACCCGGCAATACTATGTGAATAATACTCCACATGCGTACAGATGTCAACAAAAATACTTTTCAGAATTATAATATTTCAAAATATTTGAGATTATTTCATTTACTGTAATGAAATTGATAGATAATTACAAAAGAAATGGCTGGAGGCAGTAGCAAGAGGTAAACTAATCAGCTTTCAACTCTCAACTTTTTTCTTCTGAGGTTGCCAAAGTATTTCACAAATACGTCTGACTTCTTCTTACCTTCAATCAAATGCTAAAGTAGCTAACCAGTGTAAACAACATTAGCAATCTCCAAATCACTAATCAAGGCTCAGATCTCTGAAGTGACTTATTACTTTATTTACTAGGACTCCATAGTTCCATTTTATAGGTAATTCACCTATACTTCATATAAGAAGCCCTGTTCTCAGGAGATCGTTTGTCAGATCTCTTGAGTCTCCTTTAGAAGATGTAAACTCCCATCAATCCACCAACTTAAATTATGTGGATTTATATCATTAACAAATCAAGCCTATCATTTTTGACTGGTTCCTCAATAATACTTTCTCTCTCTCATATTCTGTAAAAGCTGTTTATGAAACTGAACAAAAGAACAACCATCCTGAGTCAGATGAAAGGTCTGCTTCGCTCACTACCTGCCCACTCCACAGTATGATCCGTCCCCTTTGCCTCCCCTTACACCTGTCCCGCACCACAATTCAGTCCAAAGGAGAAAATCCGTCATCACCTCAGTAGCTCCTGGGACAAGGTTCCTGTGATCATTTTCAGCTTTGTCATCAACTTTCTAGTTCCACTGGTGATGTTGAGGAGTTCTTAGAAAAGGTCAGCTGAATGATACCTGATGTCCAGCTAGACCTTGTGCAAGACAAAGGGAGCATACACAATCTGCCAGTGCCCCCTGTATACCCAGAACCCAAAGCTGATGGATGAAGCAGCTCTAAGAAGCTGGTGGTGCCCACACCTCCCAAGCAGAGGGCATGTTGTCCTCCACAGATGGCTGTATGCCACTAAGTATTTGCAGTCTCTCTTATTCCACCTCTTTTGCAGGCATAATAAATTTATTGAATTGTTAAGAATCAAAAGGAATCAGTGCTCATAAATGGGTGCCCTGGGAAGAGCTGGAACAGGGGAGGCATATATGAACTTTCCTCCAGAATGCTTTTCTAGTCTCCAAGTATATTCATTCAGAAGATTTATTGAGCCTAATTTAGCTTACCTATTTACTGATCTGCAGTGGAATTAAGGTTTTGGCAAGACTTTGTACGTGCCTTTTACCCATTCCATGAAAAAAAACCTTCTTATTTGTATTGAGCTCACTACTCCTCATTTCACCTGATGGCCCTTCCTTCTTGTACTGGAAAGGACAGTCAATCCCTGTCTGTCTCCATACTGTTCGCAACAGGAGCTCTCCTGCTCCCAAGTAATCTCTTTTCCAGACTGGAAAGTCTGCATTTCCTCAATCATTCTCTGCCTGGCAGTCATTCTACATTTGTGATCACTTTTATTGCCCCGTCCTTCTGTTACTTTTTTACTTGAAATTATTTCCCATAGCAGTAAACTTTGTCACTTCATTGCTCCCTCCTTCAGCTAGGTGAGCTATGAATGTGTTCAATGGCACCTCCCAACACAGGACTTCAGAACTTCAGTGGTAACACTGAGAGAACTGACCACTTGGAAACCTGTTTGCTGCCTCTTCATTAGGTACTTATGCATTTGAGGACCTTTTACAATGACTTCTTATTGTACTTAAAGACATTTCAGCAAACACTTTTACTGAAAATCCTTAAGAGGAAGCCTTGCTAATGCACATAACTTTTTTTTCACTGCTGTTAAATGTATCATTTCAACATACCTTGAAAAAATCTGCTCCGTTTGGAATTTCCCATTTAGGTTTCTGTACATCAAACAGAACAACAGCAATTCCTGACCTGACAAGAGCACATCCCAGATGGTATCCCAGGTAGCCTCCACCTCCTGTCACCACCGTCCTTCTGCCTCTGTTAACCAGTGGCTCAGCACATTCATTTACTTGGCTCTCACACGGTTGGTTGCTGTGCAGCTCTTCTGTAGATCCTACTTGCATCCCGACTACAAGATAGAAGAACTCTTGAAAATTCCTGCATAATACTCTGAAATCTGGGTAATTTCAGTAAATTTCATGTTGTAATGCTCCTTTTGTGATTATACTATTTTTTTTGGTATATATTTTCATTATTTTAATATGTTTAAAATGTATAAATTCATTATTTTGGTGATGGGTTTTCTATGTACAATAAGTAATGAGTCTGAATGCTCCAATATTCCAAGGTTTTGTCTTTTCCTCATACTCTCAAGTTTCTTATTATATAGAAATAACAAGAAATTACAAGATTTTAGAGCCATTATAATTACCAAACTTTAACAGATATGATTACATTTTTGAATACTTGGTATATCAAACATTTTTATCCCTGAAAACTCACTCACTTCTGATATATTAATGCCAAATAGGTGTTTGTCTACTAGTCAGGAAAAAAAAATAGGTAAGACATATAAGAAAGGATTGATTCTGCTTTTAAAATTAACTTTATTTCACAGTTGGGTCACAGTTTGTCAGTAATGACGAAGATTTGTTACCATTTGAAACTTTTCTGGTTGTATACTAAATACATTTAGTTTTCTGTTCAGTACTTAGTAACTTTTGTCCTTATTGTCCTCATAAGGGCATTCATATACAGTAGCTAAACTGACAAGTAACAGAAAGCATAAGCCATCTGCCCTGTGGGTTCATCTGCATGGGAAAGCTGCACAGACTATCATTCTGTGATAAGCAATTCCACAGGAGTTTCCCAGCTGTACTCTTTGTTCTGTGTTAAAATTGAGTTTATTCTATGATAATCATTTTGCTTTAAAAATTCCCTTATATTCTGCAATTAAAATGACACATATTCCAGATCACAATGTACTCCAAGAAATCGGTCCAGTTAATTTTCCCACAGACAGCCCCTATTGTCCTGATTCCTTGCATGACATTTGCACGTTAGGATCTAGGCTCTTATGTCCCCAAATAGAAATCCAGAATAAACGCATCTGAATAAAGTCACTGTAAAGCGAGAACCAAACTGGGTGCCTGCCAGTATAATATAGGTACATACACCCAGTTCCTCCAGATTATTATGGTTTTCTCATAGTTGGACTGGGTCCTCATAGCAACACCCCCACACATGAGAGTGCATCGCCTTCCACCAGCTGGGCACAGAAACTTAAGTATAGTTTGCTCTCAGTCATTTACACCAGGGTTGAGCAGAGATTATGCAGAAACTGGGCATGACTGGTAACTGGCAGCTGCATCACTTCCAGGGTGACAAAAAATACTAGAGACACAACAGAAAATGCAGTCCACGGTATACAAAGTTGCAGACTACTTTTGCTATTGCCTAGTTAAGACAAATAACATAAACAAAATTACAAAAAAATATTTTATGCGTGTTTTTTCAGATTTCAGACATGGGAAAGTACCAGATTCTCCATGCTGTTACACTGTTTTAACACCAATGTCAGCTTACCAAATTCAATGAAGGGAGTGGCATAACACAGAGGAAAATACAGTCTCCTTATGCTGAAAAATATCCTGACATTTCAAAAATTAAAAATAATCCTCATTTTCAAAACAAAATTTAAATTAGAACTAATATCTTAAAACTAAACCAAGTATGCTTCTCCTGTTCAATCAAGGAAATTTAAATTCACATCTTTATATTATGCTACACAGTAGTTTTAAGCCATATAAAATTCTTTTGCCTTGACTTCTTTGAAAAAACATCTTTTTATACACTGTAAGGAGAACTAAGGTCAAGCTTGTCACATATGCCATAAAAAGACATATTTGAAAAACGACATAGATTTGAATATCTGTAATTAATATCTCCTTATATTCTAAGTAAGCTGGAGGTTGTACAAAAAAGTTTGAAGATTTTGCTAGAAATGTCTTTCTTAAAAAGCACTAATAGCATTGATATTTTAATCTGCTTCATGGAATTAGAAAAAAATAACAAATTCTTGAATGTAAACAATTTCCTCGTTTCTCTAAATTTATAGGAGCTGTTTTGATTTATCAATGTATTTTGCACAATGACCATAAGTTACATCCTAAGGAGTGCATGCGGTTTGAGTTGTTCTTAGCTCCCCTACTGTCATTTCAAGTATTAGAAACGCAGAAACTACTTCCCATAAAAAGTTAAGAGTTAAACATTTAAGGTTTTTTGAAATAGCTAAAGAAGCATTAAGTACCCTTAGTAGAATCCTGGATGTCAGTGTTCTCCCAGTCCTTCCTGTCCAAGTAATATGGTGATACTCCTCTCTGCTGGGCAATCGGTGACACAAGGGCATCCAGTCCTCTCCGACAAACAGACGTTCTCACGTGCTCAGGCCCTTTTGCTGTTCCTGCCCCTCTATAGCTGGTGGCTGGGCTGGGAGCCAAAAAAGGGCAGGGCTTAATTTGTACATAATTTACATTCTTTTTCAGGAAAAAATGAATTATTTTCTCCACATCAGACCCTTCTAAATAGAATGGTATCTCTTACTGTTACTTTGTAAAAGTATTGATAAGACACTAAACACAAATATATTACTGGTACCACCATGCTGTAGATAAATTGTGCTAGATTACTAAGACATCTCACACTGTCATTAAAAAGTACGGAGAAAAGGGTTCCTTACCAAAGAAAAACAGGAAAGAAATTCTTAACACTAATGTTTAGAAGCGGACCTCTCTCAGTTGTGTTAAATTTTGGTACGATTCATCTCATCTATCAGCAGAGAGGATGGAAACACTTTCTTCTACCTACAGTTTTGAATCTAAATTTGGACAAAGAGAAGGAACAAAAATCTTGTTTGGCAGCAGTACTCAGCAGTTTCATCCTAACTTTACTATCTTCTTCCCCAACCAAATCATGTATTTGCAAATAGGCTCAGACGAGCGAGTTGTTCTCTAGCTTCTGAGATGAATGAAGCAAAGGCAGCAAACTAACTGGTATGCAACAGAGCAGAAAAAGGTGATTTACTATTAAATAATGCATTCAAAATGACTAATGAATTAAATGATTAATAATTATAGAAGTTCTCGGATCCTAAGATTTTAAAGCACTTTAAAAACACATATCCTTTTGCAAATTAAACAATGAGAAATCAAAGTCAACATTTTAAAATGGGTGTGTCTAAAATTAGGTCTCATAGCAGTAGTTAAGATGCTAAAGAAACACTCCCAAATCTAAATATAAATTACTACAATTTAAAATGTTGGCATTTTAAAAATATCTCAAGTTCATAGGTGGCTTTGCAATTTAAATGTAATTAACATTCACATGCTGACAAGAACTCAGACTGACACCTACACAAATATATCTTAGCACATGTAAGTCCCTGTAGTCTGCATTAGTACCAGAATCTTGAACCTGTCAAGGTAATCTGTACTTCTCAGATTTCCAGATGAGCGACAAACCAGCAAAGAGAATGTAACTTGGCTTTGGGTTCCATTTCAGCCAGGAGACACCTCAGAAGAGCTTTCAGAACTGGTATTTTGTACCTCTCCTGTTACGCTTATTCTCATATCTTGGATGAAGAAGAGAGGTGGCCATATTTTATTCACAGCATCCTGCTGAGTCTTTTTGAAAGAAACTGAAGCTAAAGTCACAGTAAGCAAAGCTGCTGCATTAAGATTTAAGCTTGCTTTTGGTCTTGAATTATGACTCTATACTACCCTTTTCTACTTTTTCCCCTACAACCACTCATAGTTGAGTGGCAAAGGCACACACAAAGGCACACACAAAGGCACACAGAAACAAACAAAACTTCCTGCACATCTAGGAGACAACTGCATAAAATACAACAGCAAGGTGTCAGAGAGTTTGCCTACTTATTTACATGGAGAAGGTCCACACTTCAAAATGTTATGTTGGCTTATCAAAATGTCACTCACATCCAGACTGTAAAGCAATGCTGAAACGTAATCGCAATGTTTCATAGAGGAACCAAGCAGGTTTACACAAGCTGATTTCAAACCACATGCTGATAGAGCCACAGATAAATTTGAATTGAGTGAGTAGGACTCAGGCCGTAATACAGACAAGACACTACATGTCTCCAGAACACAAAGTCTTGTCCTCGCGTAGCTCTATAGGCACCAGATCTGGGATGACAGAGAGGTATTAGGTCAGGGCCGAGGATACAGATGTGTGGAGACTGGGGCTTTGCCCCTCTATTTAACAGGTCCCACTAACTCCATAGGTCTGCATTCTCAGGCCACAAAAAGGGAGCAATTCTCCAGCTGTGAGGTAATAGGAACCCAAATGAAGGTTTTTAATTGTGTGGAAGACACTACGCCTTTGACAGAGGCATAACCGAAGCATGAAGAGCTAGACAGAGGTCTGAGTTAAAATGACAGCCGGATGTTTGGCCTGAGTCATAGGCAGGATGGGATGTTCTGCAGTGCCCAAGGGCAGAAACAGCAGAAGAACTTTAAGAGACAAAGCTCTCTCTTAAAACTAACTCAAGGACAGGATTTTGCGGAAATAACTGGAGCATAAAAATGTCCTCTCTTCATTTGACTTACTAAAAATTCTATATTTAAGCCCGAAATTAGTAGAGTTGCCCAAGTTCCTTGCGTGTTTGAACACCTCCTTGTGCACTTATTCACCTTTAGATGCCCAGTGATATACACTGACACAAGCATATGAACTCAGGGTGGCGAGACTCGTTCAGACAGTGTACCAAACCATGGATCCTCTCTGCAACCCTGAAATAGTCTGGACAGATCTGTTGTAGAGTGTAAGTACCTTTTGACCAAAGGTACTTAGCTCTTTGTGACTACAAAAACAGCCATCCTCATTACAAGGATCGAGTCTAAAACAACAGAGAGCTGAGAGAAGTGAAGTGACAGTGGTGAAGGTATTCACATTTTAAGTGAGAGATGACAGAAAATGTTAAAAAGCATTTAAATCAGAAAGTCTTGCGATATTAATAGAAGAGAGGAAAATAATGGAACTCTCCTCTAAACTTGATACATGGCTGTGCTTGGAATTTTTTGCTTCAAAAAGAGAAATCATGTGATCTGAATTTGGGAAACAAAATTTCAGAATAATTCTGTTTCATATAACCAAATGCTAAACATATCAAATATATCTAAGGAATGAAGTCATCCTTAAAAAAACTTCCCAACACAATATTAATGTAACAAGAGATGTAATTTAATACCCAAATCGTTCAAATGCAATATTAAATACATTACGATAATACAATGTTCTTCACATTTCTTGCTACGTTAGAAAAGAAAGATACAGTGGCAAATCAACTTACCCATGTCATGCTGTCAGTCCATGCCAGAAGGGAAAAGAAGATGCAGACCCTTATTCCTGTTATTAGACAAAAAGTATATTTTTGATGCCAAACACAGCAAACAAACCCAAACAACTGTATGCTAGGACTAAGTTAAGATCATTTGGGCAGTAGGCTCCTGCTGATTCTTTGTTAGGCAAAGATAGTAAGCATCATCACTATGCATTTCAATAGCTTGTCTTTTGTAAAGACATTTTTTCTGTACAGCAATGTAATTACACATTTCTGTATCATATAATAATAACAACAGAAGAAAGTTACAAATATACATTTAGTAGATATTATACTATGCTTTTTCTGTTTTTCTGACATCCTGTCATTAACATAAGAAATGCATACTATGCTTTTCCTTTCTAATGCTATCAGATACAGTGTTTCTAAACCCAACAATATCTAATCATTCAAGCACATTTTTCTTCCTAAAAGAAGTCTGAAAAATCAAGGTTTTCTACTATATTCTTCAGATAGCTGCAAAGCTGAGATCAGATTCTTCTTAAATCCCACATTTCTTCATTAACATACGTAAGTATTCTCACTCCCTTCCTTTCTCTGGTGACTTTGTCTATTTATTTCTGTTGTGATTCTGTGTATTTCACCATTTTCTCATGGAAGGAATAAAGCACACAGATACTTCAAAACACAGCCTTGGAATGTGTCATATAAAATGCTCTTCAAGTTACGCTGTTCTCATTTCCTTTGTATTAATGGTTGCTTTGCATGCTACACTGACGTACATGTCAAATGAAATGATAACAGCGAGAGACTGCATTGCCAAATCAGGGTGGAATTCCAGGAAGAAGCAAATCAACTTTTAATACCAACAATGATGAAGCCCTTTATCTGCTCTTAGATCTTAGAAAAGGAGACAGTTTATGCAATATTTGAAGGCAAGGAATACAAACGCATCATATATAAACCCACTGCATTAGCTTGATACTGAATAAAGGCATGCTTATATATCATGAGTAGGGATGACAGTGTGGCTTCTTACACATAGGAATCACAGAGAACACATGAAAAACACGCAGGTTTAAAAAAGATTATTGAAGACCAATACTAACAGGTTTTAATTCAAAGGTTTTCTAATGGTTATTGCACCGGAAGAGAAGAGTACAGACCATCATTAGTGCTACATGGTTTGTTTTCATACCCCAAAACACTGCAGGAAGTACGAGGGCACAGGAAGTGGCTCAGGGTGGATGGAAGGGGAGGGTCTGCTTTGCACTACGGCAGTCAGATATCATTTGACTGTAAATTATGGCAGTACGTGAGCTGATCCACATGAGAGTTACCCACTCTTGCTGTAAAACCAGCGCTCTTCTGATAGGTGGCAGAACACATACTTCGAGGTAGCAACTGGTTTAGCAATTTGTCTGCATTTCATTGCATGCAAATCAACATATTCAGTGAGTCACAGCAATGACGTGACTTAGAAACAAGCTGGCAGAAAAATATGCATCCCTGTCAATTATAAAACTCCTCTTTTATTATGTCTTGAATACAGTGAATTGCATTCCAGGAACAATAAAACAGGAAAGCAAATGACATATACCTGACAGATCAACATTGAAAAGTCACTAACAGAGCACTCAATTAGTCAGATGATGACCACTGAACCAGCTCCTTAAAATGTTTTCCTGACTAAGTAAGCCTCAGACTGATGGGAGCAGCTAGAACGTGAGTTTCCAGGCAGGTAATAGGCAGGAGACAGAAACTATATTTTCAAGGAAGGAGCTGCTCTGAGCAGACAGCAGCCAACAAGGCTTCGAGAGCACGGAGAGAGGCTGTACAGCCCGAAAACAATTACAAAAGAAGTGCAGTTAGACAGCATACAATGGCTAAATACATAAAAACCCCACTATTTTATAGCTTCTCTGGTTACACAAATTCTAATGTCAACATTTGTTCCTTACTTTTCAGTTGCATTTGTCTTAAACAGGAGACTTAGAAACCCTTAGCTCACACCACCAGCAGCAGAGAGAAGACCTAACACCTACTCAAGTCTGGGAGCATGCTCAAGAGACCCAGAGAAACTCGCTGTGCTTTGCACAGAGAAACAAGTGACCAGTCTAAAGCAAACCAAACAACTGAGTGATGAGATGAGTATTAGCATGGGTTGCCGCGAATGTAGGATCACATAGATCCATTGACCGTAAGTCTATAGAGACACTGTGTAAACAGAAGAAAGAGAGGTTGTAAATGGGAGGTGTAACAAATTGTGATCTAACACAACACACTGAAATGTTCTGATGCTTATCCACATTTGCAAAATCTGACATGCGCATTACTATCTTATTTCACAAAAAGCCTCTAACATCATTTAAGGTACAAGTGTATTTCCTTTTAGGGTTCCTTTAGAGGACCTTTATAAGAGTATCAGAATCTATGCTACTCTATTGTGGCATTCAAAAAATCCTCCAAGCAATAAATAAGAATCTCCTTCTGGCAATGCAGAAACCTCATCCTTTTCACCTGGATTTAATGTTCTAACATTTCCATTACTACAAATCCACTCATTTTATGAGTGATCATCATCTAATATTTATATAGCCCAAATAAAAATGTAACTAATCTATTAATTTACAATTAACATTTTCATATCAAAGCATCTCAGCAGTTACACATATACCAGCACATCTATTAATAAAATCAAAGGGAGAGGTGCTTAGCACAAAGCATCATTTTAACTGCAGTATTCCACAACAAGGTGGTGGAGTCAGCTGGTACAGAGCATA
The DNA here is from genome assembly GCA_026546715.1 of Gallinago undulata. Classification (NCBI taxonomy): domain Eukaryota; kingdom Metazoa; phylum Chordata; class Aves; order Charadriiformes; family Scolopacidae; genus Gallinago; species Gallinago undulata. Next base: position 49,359 of record JAOTQQ010000071.1, on the reverse strand, counting down.
AAATACCAAAGAAACTTTTATGATAGAAATAATTTTTAGTTTTTTTATGGAGACAAAACAGGAGGAAGGACAGAAAAGTGTATCCAGTTATTCCCGTCAGCTGGCTCTCAGGAGATACTAATGGCTCCTGAATAAACTGAGATCAAGTATCTGAATTTTGCAGACTCCATTTTCATTAAATATTGCATACGTTAAGCACATGAGATTAATTCCTAACCCTCTGAAAGACAACAGTAAACATGTACAAAATACTGATGAGTATTCATTGCAGAGCTCCTCATTAAAAAAAACAACATATTTCATAAATCAACTGGAAAAATATATGCCTCATTAAGCTAACTGTAGTAAATGGGATTTTCTTACATGGTACCAGCAAATATATTCTTAGTCTTTCTTGGAGAGGAAACACGCAAGAACTTAACAGAATTGCTTAGAAAACTGGCAGTGTCTGGTTATACAAAACATGACTAGGCTTTATCAGCAACAAGGTATTACTCATCTGCATGTCTCATGATTTCTGAATCATCAAGTCTATATTCTTCTCTACTGCCAACATAAAAAGCAGTCAAAATAATTATTAGCAAACTTCTTTTGGCAAAAACATTAATTCCAAGCTTTGTTTTCTGCACTGAGGTTATTTCTTGGACTTCCTATGCAAAACGGGCGTAAAGAATTCTCTTTCTAGTAACACAGCCACCAGTCCCATCTGTTAGGGATAATGAGCACCAGCAAAGAAGTCTCAAACTATTGCCAAAAGAGACATCTCAACCATAGAATCATAGAATGGTTTGGGTTGGAAGGGGCCTTAAAGATCATCGAGTTCCAACCCCCCTGCCCTGGGCAGGGACATCTCCCACTAGAGCAGGTTGCTCAAAGCCCCATCCAGCCTGGCCTTGAACCCCTCCAGGGATGGGGCAGCCCACGACTTCCCTGGGCAACCTGTTCCAGTGCCTCACCACCCTCACCATAAAGAACTTCTTTCTAGTATCTAATCTAAATCTCCTCTCTTCCAATTTAAAAATCATTGCCTCTTGCCCCTTGTCCTTTTGCTACGCTTCCTCATAAAGAGTCCCTCTCCGACTCTCCTACAGGATCCCTTCAGATATTGTTAGGCTGCTATGAGGTCTCCCCGGAGCCTTCTCTTCTCCAGGCTGAACAACCCCAGCTCTCTCAGCCTGTCTCATAGGGGAGGTGCTCCATCCCTCTGATCATCTTTGTGGCCCTCCTGTGGACCTGTTCCAACAGATCCATGTCCTTCCTGTGCTGAGGACTCCAGAGCTGGACACAGTGCTCCAGGTGGGGTCTCACGAGCGCAGAGTAGAGG
>JAOTQQ010000071.1:12873-44768 GCA_026546715.1 Gallinago undulata | reverse complement strand
CCCTTCAGATATTGATAGGCTGCTATGAGGTCTCCCCGGAGCCTTCTCTTCTCCAGGCTGAACAACCCCAGCTCTCTAGCCTGTCTTCATAGGAGAGGTGCTCCATCCCTCTGACCATCTTTGTGGCCCTCCGCTGGACCCGTTCCAGCAGGTCCATGTCCTTCCTGTGTTGAGGACTCCAAAGCAATGTAAGAAATATAAGAGGGAAGAGGACGGCTTTGGGAATCTTCCCAGAAAATGGCTAGTAGAAACTTTGCAGGTCTTTAGAGGCAAAAAAAAAGAGAGATTGATGGTAACTTGAAAAGTAAATGGGCTGAAATGGGATTGTTTAAGAACAGAAGAATGAGTTCACATTACTCCATGCAGAAAACGTAATTCTAGCAGATAGAAAATGGATGATGATGCAGTTAGAGAAGTCAGGATGAGGTAAGGTAGAAGCAGCCCATACAGATTTTGGAAAGTAGAAGTAATTTGCATTTCTGAGTAAGCAGTCATAGTAAAGGAAGAGGTACTAAAAAGAAAATTGCATTCCATCACTAACAAGACTCAATTTTCTCTTTTAATAATATATATGAAGAGAAATACACTGTTTTGGCAGATGAAAGAACTCAGGAAGGAGAGGAACAACTTAATGTAATTTCTCTTTGACATAAGAAATCTAGGGACAACTGAGAGGAAACAATAGCCCTGAAGTTTAACAGACAGTTAGAATCTGCTATGATGGCAGCTAATTGTGTAAGACCTTAAGACTAAATCCCTCTGAAGCAGATGGCTTGCTTGCATGTCATTTTCCAATCCTCACAAAACCACTACAATTTGACAGTACAAGGAAAGAAACAACAATTCTTTTTTAAACAGCAGACACCGGAAGTCAGATATTCTTGTCTTCCTTTCATGAAATAAAAAAGCAATTACTGAAAGGTTCTTGATAAATACTCACCCCAAAGACTTTGACTGCTTTAAGAAACTTCTAGCTTTTGCTACTTCTTGAGTAAGTTTCTTTAAATCATCTCCTTGAAAATAAGGGAAAACTGGATTCTGAAAAGAGCATCAAAATATTCTACTTTAACTTGCACCTATTTATTATTTTCAATTTCTACCAACTTAATTAACTGAGCCTAAACTCTAAATCTCCCTACAACTGTCTACTTGCAGAGAAGGTCTTGGTCTTACATGAGCAGAACAGAGCACCTGTGGATTGAATACGGTTCTGTTCAATAACTTATTTTTCTACTGTGGCAATCCCTGAGGTTTCCTGCTGGAACACAAACATGCTAAAGACTGTATAAGGATTTTACAGTTACATAAATGAAATACAAGACGGTAAGGATAAGAAGGCACAGTAAAAGCTAAAGTTAGCTTAAATGCCACAGTGTCCAGATACAAGATTTATTTATTTGCTTCTCCTTTAGAAATTATATTGTATTGTATACTACTTTCATGGGTTTGGTGACCTAACCAAGGCAGTTAGCAGAGAGGCAAAGCCAGGCATTAAGATTTTTAACTCCTGATGAAGAACTAAATTGCAATGAAACAAAGCCAAATCAAACAAACTCAATCCATTTAACATACATCATCGTTATCAAGCCCTTCTGTCAATATTCTGTGTGCTGCTAACTGTCCATCCACGTCTCCAAAACTGCAATGGTAGCGTCCTTCTGTTTGAGATGCAAGCTTTTTCAGAAATTCATTAGCTCTTCTGTTAACAACAAAGTAGTAAATTACTTATGAAAATTATTACTCTAAAAGCAACAGCAAGAGAAAAAGAACTTCGAAGAATTTGTCAAAAATGTTACATCAAAACAAATAGTTTGGAGGACATGATTATAAACGCCTATATAATTTCTAACTGTCAATTGCTAATGAAGAATATAAGCTGTTTAGCTGTCATAAGCTCCAAAGACAGGGCATTTTTGGATCCCAGTGCTGCAGACTAGTGATGCGTGTCACTTCTGTGTGAAGGCAACTCTCAAGGCCATATTCTATGGGAAATGTAGGCTGTGGCACAATTACTTGTGTCAGAACAGCCTTCCCGGGTCCCACATGCATGAATGCCTGGCTCAATCCCGGTGTTCAGTGAACTGAGAACATGGCACGTTTTGATAACACAGCCTTCTGACGATAAATAAACTAATACTTTTAAAGATTTTTTTTTTTGTTATTCTTCCAAAGTATCATATACCTGTCTGTACAGCTAAAAGAAATGGTGTGGATTTTAACATCTTGTTTCTTTCTCAATCTCTCAATTTCTTTCAAAATCAGACTGCAACTGGTGTCTGGTTTTCCATCAGTCAGTACATACAGTGCCTCTATACCTTCGAAACTGAGAGCCTTCTGGAAAGCAGAAAATAAGTGTAAATAATTAGCACATTGACACGAAAAGTTATACATAAGAATGAAAACAATATTTCAATGATTTAAGAGAGTTTAATATTTACCACATCATTAATCAAGTTAGTATTGTCTTTTCCTTTTCTCTAAGTATGAAAGAGATCAAGGATATAAATTTGAAAAATAAACAATTAAATAATCTGTCACTGAAGACAACATATACATAAGCAGGGCATCACCAGAAAAAACAACTTACTGAAATAAGCAAATTGACTGGTTTTGGAGAACTGCTGACAGAAGAGTTTTGCATCACACTTTCTGGGAGTCAAAGATGCTTAATGTCTGAAAATCAGGCTCACTAGGACTTGGTCTTTTCATATTATAAAATCTTGCTATGTAATTGACTCAGTGGACATTTCTGTAATATAGGCATGCTTTATATTTTTACTGGACTCGATTCACGATAGATTTCATAAAATTTATAAAGATATTCTGCAAGAATATCTGGAAAAAGAATCATTTATTTAAGGTAACATTTCTGTTTTGATTCAAATTTTATATCTTGTGAAATTTCAAGTTCTTTCAGACTCTGGTTTTTATTATTTTTACCAGTTAATTTTTAAAGTGAAAATTTTTATAGGAGAAAGGTTTCTTCACCCATAACTGAAGTACAAGAATCGTACTCAACGCCCACGTGATTCCAACAAAACACCCCTTCTTTAAAATCCCTGTTTGGCTCAGAGCAAACATATCACAGCTACAGTTGTACATAAGCATCATTTTGAGCAACTGGCTGTTTTCTCTCTCCAGTATTCTTTGAACACAGATATTAATGCAGCTATTGATATTTCACTTTTTTTTTTTAAAACCCAGTGTAAGCAATAAATTCCAGTATCTACATGCACTGGGGACAGAAACAGTGGCCTGATTCCAGATCTGTTCAGTTTTTTGCATATAAAAATGTTGCATGCTTTGACCAAAATAGTTTTCCTAAAATATTATTAATCAGATGGAAATATTTTATCACCAGAAGACACAATGTATTCTCCAAAATGGGGTAGACAATTTACTAACCTTTAAAGCCATAAGGATGCATGTATTACCATGAGCATGAAATTTGGACACCCACTGCACAGCATCATGACACGTTTCATCAGTTGCCTCTACAAGACACTCCTTCCAACTCTCTGTATTTTCTGCAAATCTCAGCAGGTTAAATCTGAGAAGAAAGATGGCACACAACATTTAACCCTAACCAATACTATCATTCACTTCAGATAAGCCAGTTTTGAAATAAATAAATAAATAAACCCAAAAAAACTTCAAACACAAAACCGAACCCAATAGGAAAAAAAAACAACCAAAAAAAAACCCTAACCAAGAGCCTAGTATTCAATGAAAGTCTTCAGCTTTGGAAGAGTCAGAAAACACATCTCACTCTGCATGAACAGAAAATCTATGTGAATACGTAGCCCAAAAGGATAAACAGCATCCGCCTACGGCAAATGCGACTCAAATCTTAGAGAGCTCAGAATTAAAAGTTGGCTAAAAAGAAGTACAGAAAAAGTATTTCACATCACATGTTTATTATGCACTAACATATAATAGTTACTCGTATTGTGTTTCAGTATTGTATTATTTGTAATGATTAAGTAACCTTATTACATAACAAGAAGTAGTGCAGATTTCAGCCTTTATCAGCAGTTCATCATACCTGACTTCATTTTTTCTCAGCTGTTCCCAGATAAGGCAGGTAAGTTCTTTCATGATACGTGGCAAATACGGGTCCATGGAACCAGATGTATCAATCAAAACACAAACATTTGCTTCCAAAATGGTACCAAACAATCTTCGGCTTCCTGGGCCAGAACATTAAAATTAATTAAGTGTCATTACCGAGGCTAATTTTATTGCACATTATTTTATTGAGCATACTGCAAAACCTTCGCTTTTTAGAGGGTCTACATAATAAATTCTAATCTGTGTGGCAACTAGGTAGTTCAAAGGTTAATAATAAAAACCAAAAGTTTTCTGCCATTTCAAATCGAACACTTTCAAGCATTAATTACTAGCCAACTGTAGCAACTTGGATTAAACAACTGGTAGCTCTTACTTTACAATCCAGCAAAAAATTTGTTTCGCAAAAAATAGCTTTATGAGCAGGAGAAGGATCAAAATACTTTTCACTAGCAGTGATGCTGAATTTCTAAATAGGGCGTAATCTTTGCAAAAGAAACAGAAAAGCTAATTTTGCTTGTATACGTTATTGTATATATTCTGTTGATAGAAAGTTTCTGACACCAGGAGCCTTGTATTCACGAACACAACATAGAAAAAGGAAAAACTTGCATCACAGTGCTAATTATTTTACAGCAAGCTATATGTTTGTCAGCTACACAGATGCTGAATTCTCTTGTATTCTTAAAAATGTTTTAAAATGTTAAGGAAATGCAAAACAGATGACCTTTATTCATATTTTGAGGTACAGATTTATTCTATTAGAAATAGCAGACAAAAACCAGCAGACATTTTTGTTTAAGTTGTCCTTTAGAGTAAAACTGATGCACACCAATACCTGACAGAAGCCACTCTATTCTTTCTATGTAGCGCTGCAACAATTTCTCCAGTTGTTCAGTGTAGATTTCAAGTTCTTTAGGTTGAAACTGCAGATGTTTCACAACTCCCTGGAAAATTTCAGTTTGTACAAGAGCATCATACTTAAGGAGATTTAAGTTCAGCTGCTATATGTGCAATGTCTGCATTACAAATCAAGGAGATTAGTTTTTTTGTCTTTTCCTGTATGAAATATTGTAAGAAAGTTTCTGCATCTCTGTTGCTACTAAATAACTGTTCTACCAAAATTAGGAAAGCCTAGCTCTCATCTCAGCCAGTTGTGCTGGGCATCAAAATTACACAATTTGACTGGACAGGTGCATCAGTTGCATTGTTTCTGACAGTTATATAGATATAATAGAGCAATAATATCCTGGATTTAACTTTCTATGCTTCTCTCCGGCCATTACATAAACCTTAACAATCAAGATACAACATTTTCCCAAGTTTTGACTCATACACGATTTTTAAAAGCTTAAAATTTTAAAATTATTGTTCACACTGTATGAGCAGAGGAGATGCTATACATGCTAAAGACTCCATGCAGTTTCCACTTCAAACATACTAAATATTTTTTGTGATGAATAAAAGACCTTCTCTAGCTTTCTAAAACAAGAGTAACTTAGACATAGGAGCAGGGAAGAGTAGAAGTAACATCACACTCACTGATCAACACACATTGTCCTACACAAAGTCTTTCAATGAAGTAGGCATGTGACATCTACAAAAGCTTACATTGATTTCTACACTAGGGAAGATAGTGCAGTATTTTGCCGATACTTTCTTGTGCAGAGACTTCACAGTTTTCTTTTGGTGAGTACAGCCTGGACCAAACATCAGCCTGGGCAATTCCAGTTTAAGCTTTTTAATACTGTACTTGGTCAGCCACTTGTAAGACAAACAAATGGAGTAATTGATTGTTAGTAAATATTAGAAGAGTGTAAGTAATAATACTTTGTACAGAATCACAATTAACATGGTCACATTTATTCGCATGGATAATTCAGAAGTGGGAATTTATTAGTAAGGAGCAAAATACCTCTTTGCTTGAACAGATTTCCTCTTCTTTTGGCAACGTAACAGAGGGAACAGACTTTCTTATGCATATTATCTTTGGATATTTTTGGTATACCGTACCTAGTTAAGAAAATGAACAAAGCACTACTGAGTTTAAATCATAGCCCTTTTAAATCATAGCCCTTCTAAATCACATAAGCCTGTAGATTAAAAAAATAAAAGAACGCCACCCCCCCCAAACACTACAGACTAGCATTTCATATACAATTCCACAGTTGAAAAAAGTACAAAGTTTCTATATAGCAATGTACTTAAAAAAAAATTACTTATTTTTTAAAACTGTCGCCCGCAAAAAATTCCAAACCAAATCGTCTGCCATCATCTAAACCAAAGTGACAGCATTTTTCTTTAGAGCATCTTTAACGAAGATGCAAAAGATGCCAAATGACTTTACAATAAAAATGAAACCCCAAAAAACCCAAACAACCACCTCCCAAAAAAGCAAAACAAAACAAAACAAAAGAGCCAAAACAGAGGAATCTGGTTTTTTTTGCTCCCAACCTCACCCTCAAAAAAACAGACAACAAAACAAAAAACCCCATCACCATTTGATAAGCAAAACTCACTTCCACTCACTATTTAAAGCACACTGGTCATCAGGGACCTAACAACCTAACAGTTTTATAATTAAAAAAGTTGATGATAAAAAGGTTAACACATACCCACATTTCTTCCTTTACCAGTATAAAATACTGACACAGAAAACTCTAGCTGCTTCCTTGGTTTATGCTTTCTTTTATTCTGAGGCCATTCTTTTATCGTTTGTGCTACAAATACAATTGAAAAAAAAAAAAAAGATGCTGACTGACTTCAGCTAGATAAATCTCTTGCATGCAACTCTGCTCTTCAGTTCATGATTTCATCTTACTACAATTATACATACTTAATTTTCTTAGGTACTGGTTAAGAAAAATCTGTATTTTAGAACAATACAATTGTATTTTACAATTTTAGAACAACTACTTATGCCACTTTCATAGAAATGGAACCAAAGCCTTTACAAATTTCTAAATTACCAACAGGAAGAATGTTGCAGGGCATAACTAAAAAAGATTAGGGGTTTAGAATAAACATGACATTTGTTGGAAAAGCCAATTAACATTGTACAAAGCACCTCATATGCAAATACAAATCCGCGTTTGTATAAACTGCTACATATCAACAATCTAATTTCAATAAATCAGTAGAAGTCAAGACTCAAATTTAATACCAAAAAATTAATTTGCAGATGTTAGCGAAGATGCAAAGAAAAATCATGGGAAAATTACAAAAATGGAGGAGAAAGGAATTGGACTTTAAGGGACCAACAGTGACTGGAATCAATTTAAGAGCTTTCATATACCAGGAGCAGCTACAAGAGTCAGCACTTCAGATAACCTGACATTTGTGTTGTAATGTTCCTTCATTGCTAGACCATAATTAAATCAAGTGGAATAGCCTATTAATTACAGAGGGATCTAACAGTATTAGCAGAAATATATATTGAACAAACAATATAATAAATCTCTGAACTGCTGAGCCTTTGTTAAAAAAAATGAAGTATGAACTGAAAACCAAGGGAAGTGAAGTTCTAATTATGGCTTCAGGCACGGGAAAAAGCAGGGCTCTCCTTTCCAGCACACACATTTGACGTTTCCTGATGCAGACAGATATTCAATCATATGACCTGGCAATAGTTACACAGCTGTGCAATGTTCCTTCTTCTCACAACCTAGAAGAAAGCTAGATACATTACAGCTAAAACTCACACCAAAGTAATTTCAAAACAACTGCGATGTTTCCTATCAGTCCGAGTAAAGATTAAAATTGCAAGTGTTTCTAATTGTGTTTAAACTAAATCTCTAATTTAATGCCACCTTTTAAGCAAAACATAAATGAAACTGAAGATAAAAAGCCCCTAATCCATACAGACCTGGTGGAATTTCTGCTTTGGCACTAGTAGGACGCCATGCCAGTACTCTTACAGGAGCATTTCTCTCTGCACCATGGTTGTCTTTAATACGCTATAAGAACATATAGTAATAAAAAAATAACAATAACAAAAGTTTTTCAGTTGGATCATAACTGCATTATTCAAAACTGGAACTATCCTTCCTTATTCTCCAATCCCTATATTACTCTGGCTCTTCGACAAGTCAGCAGTTTGCCATAATGACTTGTCAATTTGTGATTTCTTACTAGGTTAAGTAACTAATTTTACTGTTTTAATTAAGTTGCCCATCTCACATGCTGCCATAAAACTAAAGATTAACATCTACAGGCAGACGAGTTTGGACCATTTTTTCCACTTGAAGAAGCAGTCTAGCATGGTAATGGCACTGTTTTATGTAATACGTAATATGGTATTTTCCTCAGAATTTTATTGAATATCGGAAGCCTAGTGCTGCAAACAGTAATTATCCCTTTAGGCACAGCTCAGTCCTCTCCTCTAGGGGCTGAGCAGTTTGCTAAACAACATGAATGCTTGTTTAACCCTATTGTAGGGTGAGACTTCTGTGGCACAGAGCCTTGAAGTAACTAACATCTAATTTAACATACAGGTCTACTATAGTATCACCAAACATCTACAGACCAGCCGTGACCAGTTTTCTATGACTTCAATCCCTGTAAAACTATACTATGCGGTCATATCTCCAAGTGATTACTTTTTACCTGCATTTTTTAAGAGGTGTTGAAAATATACTTGTTTTGATAAAATAGCATGGAAGACCATGTCTTTGCAACATGGACACAACTATACTTAAGAGTGTCATTCCCATTTCAAAGATGAGACCTAAAAATTCCAGGTCAAAAATTAAGTACACTTTCTGCAACAGGAAATTCTGTATTTAGTCATTTGTACACCAAAGTGGTAAGCACTGGCACTGGCCATTTATGTGTATTACTGATTTGCACACCCACGCAAAATAGGTGCATGCACAGACAAAATTAACAGGGAAAATGTGAGCAAAAATCCCAAAGGACTCCATAGCGTAACTCCATGGAAATAAGCACAACAGGCAGGAAACAAATCCCGAATCCTATTTCTTGTTAATAAGTTGGCTCTTTGTGTGGTCAAAGACTCACTGCAGCTGTGTCATTGCTACTTTTTAGAAGGCCTAGTAAAATAGACTTAACTTGGTAAAGCACATTTCTGCTTCGCCTTTGCTTTCATTAAACACCAAATTTTTAAGGTCAGAGAAGGGATCATTTAGACAATTTTAGACGCTACAATGTGGATCTATTTTAATTAATTACTTAGCAGGAGTTAGTAAGATGTACTTTTTGCTTATGTAGCACTTTGAATACAAATTAAAATGTAAATTTAGAGTACTATCACAGTGCTCTTTTACTTCAAATTTTCAGCCTGAGCAATTCTCTCACAAAGAGCAGAATCTGATAGTTGTGGAGGATCTCTAATTAAAACACACAGCATCTTAAAAATGGGATATTTTCAAACCATTCTCGCCAAACTCAGAGCTGTGGGTTTAGGAGATGGCAACTTCTGTGGCTTTCTTTTCTCTTTCTTCAGAGGCATGTTTAACTCTCCTTCTGGTATAAATGGATTAACAGACTGATTTACTGAACGTTGCTTCAAGGATTCCACTAGGAATGCACACTGAAATGGAAGGTCACATCATTTAGTAATTCATATATGTCAAATTTAAGTAAATGACATTTCAAAGACTGTATATATTCCTTCAATAAAAAATAAAATTCACAACAAATTAATCTGGTAATACTTTAACACCTCTAACCAAACAGAAACCCCTTTGTGCTGTACTTGCTCAGACACATAGGAGGAAAATGCTCTCTGCTCCGAGCATTCTAAAAGAAAAGGCATCCATACACATACCAAGACTAGAACAAATTGGAAGATGATGAACCAAGCATATGCAACTACTAAAGGATAAAACACTATTTTAAGATCCTATTGAATATCACAGAATCACCGAATCACCTAGGTTGGAAGGGACCTTTTAAGATCATCTAGTCCAACCAATTAAAAAAAAAAAAACCACACAAAAAACCAAAACAAAAAAAAACCCCACACCACCACATTCACACCACACAAAACACCACCCAACACTAATCCATAACCTCGAGCACCATGTCAACTTGTCTCTTGAATACCTCCAGGGATGGTGCCTCAACCACCTCCCTGGGCAGCCCATTCCAATGTTTGATAACCCTTTCAGTAAAGAAATACTTCCTAATATCTAGCCTGAACCTCCCCTGGCGTAACTTGAAGCCATTGCCCCTTGTCCCATCATCTGTAACTTGGGAGAAGAGACTGACCCCCGCCTCTCTACACCCTCCTTTCAGGTAGTTGTAGAGAGCGATGAGGTCTCCCCTCAGTCCCCTCTTCCCCAGACTGAACAACCCCAGCTCCCTCAACCTCTCCTCATAAGGCTTGTGCTCCAGACCATATCTTCATTTTAAAATTACTTTTGTGACTCAGACCTGCATGCAACAAGGTGCTCAGACCTCTGGACATGTATCTCATGGTATTTATCTTTCTACTTACACTTTTGAAAGCAGTAACAGCTGCACTGCCAGGCTGGCGATATCACCTCAGTCATTTTGTTAGATATCTTTGGAAAAAGTCATGTGCATGTAATATGGAGAGATACGGTCCAGTTCTACACCCTTAGTACACTTCAAAAAACCATTGTTTTAGAATTGAGCAAATGTATTGTGCTGATGACAACCCCTCACTCCACTATGACTTACAGCAACATAATATTATATATTTGTTATATAATACATATAGCTTTTAAATATTTATATATACATATATATAACAAACAATTAATTCTAATTGAGAAGAATTCATCATAGGATTTGCAACAAAAAGGAGAATCACTTCAGTTGTAAACTCCTTGTATTTCATAAGGAATCATGGCCACTCCAACACCAATGACTACAGTGCTATTGTACAACTGCTTTCTAGTCCATATTTTCTCTACAGTGACTATTCTCACACTCCAGAGCATTCCTGCCCATCTTACAAAGATTTTGCCTAATCTTCTGCATTGTCAACTACAAAAAAATTGTTGAATTTTTTTCTGAAGAAAACCATAATTTAAAACGACACATATAACTCGTACCTTTTGGGAGTAGTTGTTTGCTTTTTCCATTTCAGACACAATAACAGTGATATCATCACTTTCAAAAATACCTGATAATCAATACATGCTAATCAGTGTGGGTTTTTCAAGTGTACAAAATATATCTTTTTAAAAGTGTACAACGATTTGTAGAGTATGCCAAATATCAATTAAAAGAATCAAAATGCCTTTGTTTCCTGTATGCCAAGTGGTCTGGATGCACCACATTAGTTACTGTATTTTAAATGTGCATCTTTAAAATACCTAGCATAGAACTGCAAATTCAAATAGAAAAAAAATAATAATTCCTGCATTAAGGGTGCATTACATTATTCTGCAACACAACTGAAAGCCTTAATCAAACCAGGACCTCTGTTTTTATCTAGCACTAGTACAGCATTATCACATCCTAAAAAGTAAAATCCCTGATCTGGGGGGAAAAAAAGCATCAATAAATATTATTTAATTAATGAAAAAGAACTATACGCTGACTTTCCTTTTCACATACCTGCTTCTCCAAACCAATGAAATCTCCCATTGGCTGCCTGTACTATTTCTTTAAAAGCAATGGCAGTTTCAGTTGGGTTAGCATAGCGGGCTGGAATAATTCCATTGGAGTCAACATCCTCCATTACACTGAACAGACAAACATGAAGCTGCAAATCAAAACCTCTGCAAACCTCAGTCACATAAGCACTGATTGTGTGCTGCAAGACAGAAAATAAAAAATATATAAAAAAATAAAATCATTAGCGACCCCGTACCTCAGATGAGCTTCCATCTACCCCACTGGTTCCTGAATTGACATATAAACACTCCCAACCCGAGCAATTCACTACAGGAATATACCCCAAGTAGCTGAAGATCTTCAAAGTCACACATACACACAAAAACTGTCACTATTATTAGAGACAATGGCAACAGCATTGCTGCAGCCAAGAAACATGATGGAGTGGCTATTGGAATCAAAGGCACAAGGTCATGGACTTCAAGGTAGCCATGGACTGAAGCAATGATGTAGGGATGGAGCTATTCATTTGCCAATTTGAACATCCTTCATTTTCTTGTTATCCACATGGGCTTTTAATGATTTCTTAGGTTTGCCCAGAATTTCCAGAAGTTTGGTAACAAAAGCAAGAGACACCTTACCGTGTACGCATGGTTATTCTAGTTAGATTACCATATGTTCAGAAACTCTAGGCTGTGTACATGGTTTAAAAGCCACAGAGCACATGCACTACAAATATATATCCAAGCAATGGATTACTGTCATTAAAAATAGGAGCTGCCTCTACATAGTGTACTATGGAGTTCCACCATAAAATTCTATGTGGCTCCGTTACCACGAGTTATAAGGAAATGGCATCATATGAAAAATCAGAGTTCGTTTGTTCAAACTCAGAAATCTGTAGTGAAACGATGGTCAGAGCTGGAGTGGGAAAGGAATCCTAAAAATACCTCTGGAATTTTTTATGATACACATATTATTAATAATTGCTACTTTCAACATACAAATAGGCACTGTAGAAATAGAAGTTTGAGATCCTGATAGTTGTGCTGGCTTAGCTATGTAAAGAAGATGTGTTGTGCCAAAAAGCTATGGTGACTAGCCAAAAGGAAAGAAAAAAAGAAAAACAGATGAGATTAATTCTGGATAGGAACTTACAGAAGTGCTGTAAAACCTGAGATACTTACTATTTCCTGATCAGGTATTCCAGTAGTCAGCAGGTAAAGTCCATGCGATTTGTGTTTATCTTTGTCTCTGAAGTCTACTTCCACAGCCCTCCTGAGAGCACTCATCAAGTTTCTACTCCCTTTGTACTGCAAGTTCAACACCCACCTAAAAGATGTTTATGGTTCAAAGAATGAAGCAACAAAAGCTTTTGTTTCTCCTTAAAGCAATAAAGAGAACTAAGAATCTTAAATAACTCTGCACTGGAGTCTAATTTTTTTTCACAATGACAGACAGCAAAACCAGATTATATGACGACTCAAATTATTTGTTCTAGTTTCTGTACTGCCACCACAGCAAACTACGTTTTAAGATAAGATTCAGAGCAAGGAGATGAAAGAATTATCCCTTAATTTTATGTAGAAAAATTGTAATATAGTAGAACTTAAAGGAATAAAAATGAAACTGCAGAGGTATAATGAAACCACTGAGGGCGTGACTCCACAGAGAAACCTGGGATTTGTTTCTAGTATATCTGGGGAAAAAACATAGTTTAACTTTCACAACCCAGCTGAATTTGAAGCAGTTTTCAGTTCTTCATGTAACCTGTGCATTTCTTACACAGAGTTCTGTATCTGTGCACATATATACTCTGTATGTACCAATAGATAGATAATGCTGTTTTCACAACAAACCATCACAAACGGTTAGTGTAGAACAGTTCACAGCAAACTATTTTTGTAATATGATAAATTTATTGATTTTGTAAATTCTGCTTAAGTCTGTTTCTCCAGTTTTTCTCATCCACAGTGCCTATGATCAGCTAATTCAGATGTATGGGAAAGTTATTCGATCCTACCTCCAAGCATTTTGTAAGTTTTCTGGTTGGGAAGGAACCATTTCCAGTTGCCAAGGCACAACATCACTCCCAAATCTTTCACAGAAAGATAACAACAATTAATTTTCAGACTATGCTTTAGGTAAAAAAAAAAAAAAAAGGGGGAGTAAAATTACTGAAAAAAAAAAATTATCTGATTTGGGGTATTACACATGTAAAATTACCTGATGCTAAATATTTTCCATTTCAAACAGTTTAATTATTCACATTTACCCCCATCACTCGGGGGTTGTCAGGTTTTCAAGGCAGCAGGCCAGACGACATTTTTCTTTCCTGAACAAGACACTAAGTGAGCTGGTAAAAGCTCAGCAGAAGCATTGTGACAAAAAACACCCAACCCTCAGATGCTGCCTGTATCTCTCTTGTGAGGAGACGACTCTGCTCTCTCACCAGGAACTCTGGAACTCCACGAGGTGCTGTCTTTTGCTTTTACCCGCCATTCAGAAATCTACCCACCTGCCCTTCAGCAGCTGTGTCATATACAAATTTCTGGCTACTAGTGTCAAGTACAAAATTTTAGTACTATTACGTATTAAAAGAAGTACTGGAGTTACTGTGAAATTTAAAGGGTGTTCTCAGTTATGTACCTGAGACACCTCCAGAATCTTCTTCCAGTAAAAATTTCTGACATGTGAATTGATAATGTTATGAACAATATAGCAGGGAAAGAATTTGTTGTAGGTATGATGCAAGCAGTTTCAGGGATCCAAACCAGTGATTTTTAATTACTAATCTGGTCTCTGTGCATCTGATCTACACACTTATGCAAAAAAAAAAAACCCAAAACAGTGCTTCTCTTGCAATTACTTCATCATAAAACCTAAATATAATTAAAATAATCTAAGATATGCCCAGTACTTCTTTCATTAAAATGCATTGCAATTATTTTAAAATAATCTTAAATAGTTGCTTACGCTATAATATTGAAGCAATCTTTATTTGCCATTTGTTCCTCAAGTAAAAGTCGCAAAGAATGCTGGATATTGATGATGTATGTGGAGTTTGTCACTGATGTATCAACAAGTATAACCACCCTATATAAGAAAAATGTTACTTGTCAAAAAAAGATCTTATTTAATTACATATTCTTATCTTCACTGTACTCTCACTAGGGAAAGTATCTTCTAGACATGTATCAAAATGTATAAACAGTGAATCTATATTAAAAAAAAATCTGCAAAACATAAAGTGACATTTTAAAAAAGTAGTAACAATAATGGAAAAGTCTATCTTGAAGCTATGCAATAATCAGGGTACTGGCACGCATAGAGCCATTATGGCTGGTGAACCCTAAACAGATCCTCTTCCTTCTCCGTAGCTGAATGTCCAAGACACATCGGAAACGTGTGATTTACATGCTAGATTCCTCAAATTTAAGACTCTCATTCTGTCTCATGAAATTGCAGTTTTGTGTTGATTGATGATCACCGGATTCAGTAAATTCACTGGATAATTAAAAAGCTGAATATCAATACCTGTTTTCAAAAGTGGATTGCTTACACTGGTCATATCTGTGACTGTTGTCACTACAGAAGATTATTTTCTGCCCTGAGTTCCTTGGTGCTGACTTACACAGAAGGTAAAGGCTGACAAACTAGAACCAACACAAATGCATAAAAAAAGGGCTATCAAGTACAATACCTCCTTTCACAAACACTTCCCCATATTCTTCTGCTAGCAACAGATAGCCAGTCAATTCGTTTCTCATATATTCTTACCATTTTAGCAAGGAGCTTCTATGGATAAAATACAGAAAATTTAAGATTAAAAAAAAAAAAAAATTCAGATAAGTCTCTTATTGGCAAATGCTAAACAGAAGTAACATGACAGCATAGTAATGAAAAAATTAATGCTTTTCATTCATTTTGACAGCAACACTGAGACAATGTAATCAATACTTAACATAAATCTGTTATCTCTGAGGGATTTTACTGTTCTTAATGAATTTACCAGTAATACCATCCACACATTGTTCGTAACCTCTCTTTTAAAGCTTCTCTTTAGGCAGACACCAAAGTCAATGACACCTGCATAGTTTAAAAATCATTTACTTGCCAAAAAGTTTCTCTCCTGGTTTGAGCAACACAGGACTAATTTCTTTTCTAATACTTGCAAAAACTGCACTTCTAAAAGACTAGTGTCTGAATTTGTGAATGTATTTACTTTATGGCCAGCTATGCTATGTGGGATTCAAGGGCTCAGTGCTTTTGAGCTCACTAGGTGTGGGGATGAGGAGAGCGAGACACGGGCACTTGACCCAAGCTGGCAAACAGGGTTATTTCATACCATGAACGTCACATTCAACACAAATCAGAAAGTTTGCTGTGTATTTTTCTATCTCCCTTGATGGTGGTGGTCCAAAGAACTCCTTGCCTTGGTGCAACTTTTTATAAAGTAAGCAGAAACAATTTCTGCTTTCTTACGCTTAAATAGGTTGGTTATGCTGAAAACATATTGAAAGCATTTGACCTTGACATTCACAGTTGCTAAAATACATTCTGTCTTGCAAGAGCGTTGTTAACACTCCACATGGCGAGAGTGCTGGAGGGACAGTGTCAAGGCTAAAATGTTACTCTTGGTAAAAGAGTAACTTAAGAATTAATTAATTCTAACGTGACCATCTGCAGAATATTTTCCTTTAGCAATGAGACAGAACTCAGTAGATTTGGATCTCATCATTTTTACAATGGTGACTAGTAGCTACTACCCATGTGAAAAAGGTGAAAAATCACAGGAGACACTTTTTCTTCCTCACCCACGTTCCCTCAAGAGCACTTAGAAGTTACTTCATTGGAGATAAGACAAACAAGGTAAGAAGATTTGGTATGTTGGTCAAATAAGGCACAAAAATAGAAGTGTTACCAAGACAATTGGTACAGAAAAAATGGTGCCAATAAGACAGGACGAACACAGAGACAGATGCGTAACAGGCAGACTGTAGCTTCCTAACTTCAACACTAGTAATGGATCTAGTCAAGGAAAAGGCAAAAGGTTTTGCTTCTGATAGTACAGATCAGATGCTGAATTCAGAATATAAACTGTATCTCCAAATCCTACTGGATTCTCCATATGGACGGTACTATACTATTGGACTTAAGGTATTATATCAGGATTTCAAACAGAAGGAAAGTGGGTGCTAGATGCTGTAGGATCCACCCCAAACTACACAGGAGAAATACAGACTAACGCAAGATCCTGATCAAGGCAACCTAATAATACTGTGTCTTTCTTTATCCTTAATACACCATTCTCCCAAACTCCATCCATCCATTCATGAAGTTGAGAGAAGCTCACCTACCAAAAAAATCCTGTCACACTGTATTTTTTAATCCGTTATTCAACCAGTCTTCTGGATTATTTGGTAATTTAAGATGAAACTTTTATTTCAAAATAATTTCTTGCCTTGACTCTCTCTCCTACACATCTGAGGGTCTAGACTGATATCACAGGAAGAGGCTCTGGTTTGCTGCTATGTTATGTGCCTTTGCACATACTTTCACATCACGCAACCTCTTTCAAGTCATGCAACAATCAAAGTTTGCTCCTACGCTGCTTCCTAGAATGTTCTTGCTATGCCTTTCCTGGTCTAGCCAGTAACAATTAAGACATTCTTCTTCATAAAACTTGTTTGACTTTTAAAGAGATAAAACAAAATACGCAATTATTTTTTTAATGGTTAAACCAATATGAAATAGGACGCTTCTTTTAAAGCAAACAGGAGTATTTTGTTGTGTCCTTTCAACGTACATGGTAAAGGATTCACACACGTAGGTAAAATAATGTAAATACATTTTTACACATAGATTACAGAATACAGACTGCAGTATTTATGAACAGCACTGATGAACTCTCTCTCTTACTTAGGCTCATTCCTCACTGCTGTAATAATCTGGGTCCCAAGTCTGACCAGATCATTGCAGACTTACACAGACAGATGTCTGCACGTGAATCCCTGCAGTACTTATGTAAATGAACAATTAATGTGGAATAATTATATGGTAATCTAGCCCTGACAAGGCTGTCCACATCACTGTAGACAACTCACCTGATAGTTGCATAATACTGGCAGGTCAACATGGATATTTTTCACAGTTCCATCGCACCATTCAAACTGCATCATTGCCTTCTATAAGGATAAATACAGGTATGTATTTACAGAAGCCTATATATGCTACATTGACACAGAATTCCTTCCTGAATCGTTCTTAAGAGTGGCGTAAGTATCTGATTTTAATCTACGACTCAAATTTCAATTAAAGCCTACAGAATTTCACTAACTTATGAAGTACTGATTTTAATTAGAAAGATGTAGCAATAGAAAGGAAAAAAAAATAAAATGAAAGGGTCCCCATCACTTACCTCATGTAGAGTTGATGATACTGTTTTTTTAAGAATAGGTACAAATTCTTCCACAGGAGAGAAAGCACTGGGAGCCAAAACTTGATAAAGGTTTAATTTTTTAGCTATAACAAGGAGCAAAGAAATTAAATAAAACACATGCTCTGTCTTTAATTCATGTTTGATACCTGTTAAGCTTTTCTTTCTGTGCTACCTTTCAATCCATTTGTCTTTAACCAGTCTGTTGAGGTTTTGGCCAGGATGCCTGGTGTTTGAATAACTAATGGTCCTTTGTGGTTTAGAGGCTTTGGTAAGAAGCTGGAAGGTGCTGCATTTCCAAATTCCGTGGAGACCTAAAACAGATTTTAAGAAAAACTATTCCAAGTTTTAGCATAATCTTTTTTAACCTAAATCCAAAGTAACCAGCATGGAATATTAGTTTTACTTATGTTCACCTAAGTGCTGGGACTTCAACATGCAAAATACTTTGAAAATAGCTACCATTGGTCCTTTTAAAAATGGGGTTTGGGGGATAAAGTTCCATTAACTTCACTGTATTTGCCACCATGCAAAAACCCACAGGAAAATGAAAACATCATGATTATGCACACTGGCATGAAAACAGCCAATCATTTCTCTAAGTAAGTAGGAAAAGGATCTTCATTACACACAGATCAAATCCCGACTGCTCCATTTTCTACCTGCAACAACTCAAATGAACCACATTCTACCTTCATTCACACCAACAGAAACAAGCCAATAAGAACTCCTACAGGGCACCAGAACTCCTTTATTTCAAAAAGGGGTAAGAGACCTTTGTTTTATGAATGGACACAAGTCTGCGGAGAAGTTTTTTCATACAGGTTTGACTAGTAAATTTCTGAAATGACATGATTTTCTTTGGGAACATAGGACCTTCTAAGTCATTTCAGGGTGACTCCTGCTCTGTATGTAGTCTATGTGGTCCTTAGTAATTATAAGGTTGGAAGAGAGACAAAAGAGTTCTATGTATACAGATTAGGGAGGATGAGGGGAAACAGAATTAGAAATATTCACAAATGACTAGTTTGCCTCCTCTCTGGAACGGCTCAGGTCAGATGACCAGATATGCAAGCATACCCGATGGAAGCTTTCAGTCCCTCTTTCAGATCATATTTGTCCACATCACACAACTGCCTACAGTAGTTGTGACAGAAAACAGACTGTTTCTATTGTTAAAAAAAAAATTCTCATGGATTCGTAAAACAGTGCTGCCCAATTTTTAATACTACAATTCAGCAACCATAGGTGAATTCAGCCACCTTCTAAACTTCCAGGCCCCTAGAAAGATCCATTTCAATCTTGGCAATTCTATGAAAGTAGATAAATGAGAATAAGGTAAAAGAGAGATGGGTATTTCCACTTAAGACTATTTGCGCAAGGTGAAGACAGGAGTAAATAACCTCTCTACCAGACAAACAAGGTAAGAAGATTTGGTATGTTGGTCAAATAAGGCACAAAAATAGAAGCGTTACCAAGACAATTGGTACAGAAAAAATGGTGCCAATAAGACAGGATGAACACAGAGACAGATGTGTAACAGGCAGACTGTAGCTTCCTAACTTCAACACTAGTAATGGATCTAGATAAGCCCTTACAATCCTGCAATCGATTTAAGTGTCCACCTCAATTAGGTAGAACTATGTATCTTTTTACTTAAAGGACTGTTGAAACTTCATTTAATTGATGATGCATATACTTAGGCTAGTGATTGTCTTAGATTTCCATTATGATCACAGTACAATGTTCTTTTCATCGCATTTTGGTTGCTTTATAAAACTTGCTGAATTTTGGAGAATTTCTAGCAAAATGTTTCCTTTACCGGTTTTGGCCTTAACTTTGCTCTTACAATGGATGGCCAATATATAATATTCACAGTTCACTTATCAAAACACCCAATTTTGTTATGTAACTTTTTTTTTCTCCATATTGTCAAGACTAAAAACTTCTACCCTGGATACTTTAAAGTACACCTGAAAATGAAAAGATGCATACGTCTACTATTCTACTAATAAGTGAGCCACCAATTCTTCTTTGAAAAGTCTGTTTGACGCTCTCGTGTAGGTCCTTAGCTTTCTGGGATTCCCGAAGTAGCAGATCAATGTCACTGCTGTAGAAATTCTGTACAAATAAAAACAAAGGGAGAAAAAGTAAGTTAAGTACTCACCCAAATCTCACATTCAAGTCTAACCCAACACAGCTTTCTTACTTTGATGTGCATGCATCTCTACAAGACTGCTTGGCATAGCAGAATTGAGTGCAAACATATCTAATGCTCTGCATATAAGTTATTCAGCATTTTATAAGCAAGCTATTATTTTATTATTTTGAGTCAGTCTACAATAAGCCACTGCTTTCATTCCTGTTCATCAGCTTTAAGTCAGCAAACAATATCAGCAAAATTTATTGCACTTTTAGGAAAGCATTTTCAGTTCCAGAAAAAATTAACCACGTTTATTGACCACAGCCTTAGCGGCTCCATGACAGAGACTTTCAGCACAAGGTCTTGCTATAAGCTTTTACTTGGATAATAATTACTTTACCTTCTAAAAGGTAAAGAAGCACCAAAAGGAGAAAAAAATGTGTTACCTCTCTAGCTGTCACCTACCTCTCCCTTTGAAGAGAAGCAATGATAACGGCCTCTTAGAGCTTCTGCAAGGTTCTTTAGAACTGCCTACATATATAAATAGAAAGAGAAATAGTTACTTTGATTTGGTAGTCTCTTTTGGTAACATGGGTTGTTGGTATTTGGTATTCCATTCTCAATTAGAGACAGAATCTTTGAGGTACATCTAGTGAGAAAGCCAAAGTAATTGTTCCCATTGTCTTCTTACCAGTCTTATTTTAATATGGCTGAAAAACTAACTCAGTAAAGATATTTACAAAATAGGCAGTTAGGGTCAAGTTCATTCACTTTACCTTAAATGCCAGTCACTATCTTTTCCTTTGAAGACAGGCTTGTGCTAGTCAGATCAAAAGCATATCACTGAAGTATACAAGTAAAAATATTATGCTCTCCTTCCCCTGCCCACAATTACTTCTTAAATCCTTTGCTGCTTTTTTCACATCTCCCATTTCCTTCTCTCTTACCATCTACCACTGCAATCCTTTTCCCCACAACTGCAATACCCTTAATTCATCCAATCTTCTCTTCACACCAGGATTTCAACCGTGGCCTCCCCGACATTAAAGTCACTACATGCTTTAGGGATAAGCTTAAACAAGCAATCAACAAGCAAAGCAAGTTTCTGTGCGGAAGCTAATCAAAGGTAATTCCTTATCCTTCTGACCTCCTCTTCCTCCAGTCACTGCCAACATCCAAAGCACTGGTCACGATCAACACTGTAATTCGAATTATGCTGCTAGGTCTTGCATTGATTGTATTCCATACAAAAATATTCCTATCCCAGAGACCACCATACTCATATGATCTCTCTCCCAAGTCTCTGCCTTTTCTCCTATGACCTCTCTCCCTACCCACCTGTCCTTACTGCAATATTGCCTACCCGAGGTCCCCTCTTTTTCTGCTTTCACCTGCAAAAGAGCTCTTAGCCCCAAAGCCTTCTCTGTTAACACCCATTGTAGCTGAATAGGAAACAAATGATTGGACATCTAAGGAAGTATTAACACAACTACTTACAAGAGAAGCAGGATTGCTGCAATCATATGTGACAGCATGAGTCTGCAGTTTCCTCCCTAGCATATGCTGCTGAGCGTAATCAGACAATATTTCCAAAGTCTGATCAGGGCTAATGTAAATAAATAAATAAGGCAGAAAAAAAATATATATATTAACAATGACAGGAATTAAGTGGGTAAGAGATGCCATACTAGAGAAGACAGCGAAGAAAACTAAGCGGGAATTAAATAACAAATCATGGGAATGTAATCCAATCATTTAGCTTAACTGGACCTCCTCTACTTCTTATAACCATTATTGTGGTTCGACTACTGGGGTTTAGTTCTGTCCTGAAAACCTGAATAATAAGAGCACTAAGATTCTTTTCCAGTTCATAACGGCTTATGGATGAAACGCTCTAAATTATACCTTGCTAGCCCTGGAAGCTAAAAATAAGGAATTGTAGTTTTATGGCCTATGACAAACTGCACTGGAAAAGTTTTCATCTCAGATCTTCAGCTGGATTACTGCCAAAGGCAGTAAAGAAAGCAAAACTTTGCTTTGTGTTCAGAATTTAGTAACCCACACAGCTTTCCTTCCCTGAGTTTTTATGGTTCTTCATGGCTAGTAAAAACCTTTTCTTCCAGCTTCATTTCTGCCAGGGACAGAAATTAAGGAAGTTTTCACTTGCACATACTACGCACTTTTGTCTTCCGTTCAAAGCAGACCTAAGAAAAACTTTGAACCTTTCAAGTGAACAGCGTGTGTTCAGTAAGTTAGCCGAAATGTAATCGCAATCACCCTAAATATCAAGCTTGCCTAGCTTACAAACATCGCTTTTTTGCACATTTAAAATAAATGTAATGAATAAATTAGGAGTACGGTAACACTACGAGAATCCTTACTGTAGTCTTTTTCTTGTAATCCTGACTCCAATACTGCAAATTTTCAAACAATGACAGTAGAACCATAATTTCTGGTAGAAATTATGTAGGAGAACCAAATTCCATAATTTACCTAATCTCACCCTGGTTTCATTTATTTAATCAGACATCTAAGTTTTCCCATCAGGACCATTAAGATCACAAAGAGAAGACTATCTTTGAATGCTTACTGCTATTTTACAGCAAAATCTAGCTCATCATCTAATCTTCCTAGAGGTGTGGACCCTTTCACTGACATCCTTAATGATGCCGAAGGATTTTTATTGATGTAAAATGAGAGCTAGCAGACTCTCAGTGGATTACTGCGATAACCGATCTGCAAAGGAGTAACGTAGCTCTGTATCAGAAAAGAGAAGATTTATAAATAGTTAAAAAGGGAAGAAATAAAGTAATTCAGTGATATGAATTATAAATACAAAACCCCCTGATATTAAATTTTGTATTTTTTTTTTGTATTGAGTTCAGATTCTTATACCAATTCTGTATCCAAGTTAGATTTGGTTGTTAGGACAGATAACTAATTTACCAGCTTCCTACAATAACAACCAGCGAATTCAGTTGTTTCATCGTAAGGACATGCTTTAAGACTTTCAGCAAATTGCAGCCTCGACCAGGCTCTAGCTGTTGTATCCACTGTCTTGCTTCTCGTAGCCTGCAGGGGGGGAAGAAAAAGAAATATGTACACTTGACACGCTAAACAAGATAGATCATGAAGACTGCTACAAACCACTGGAGCTGCTAAGGTATTTTATGCATGAACAGCCAGCTTGAAATCACTGACAGCACTTAAAATTCATTGCTTTTTTCCCTTCTTACAAATCAATGCGGTATTTATTATCTACAAGAGATTGCTCTAATTAAATGGAGACCTTGTTTGAAACACATTCATGTTGCAGAGAAATTAACTTACTTACACATGAACATTGACGTTTTTTGGACTCCCCCACAGAGGTGAAATTTCTGTACTGAACGAGAGGCAGTACAATTGCTTCTTATGACATAGCTGTTCATCTATTAAGCACTAATAAATAAAAAATTGTTAATGCATTACTATCCAAGCCACTTCTACCAGGGTTATTATGTAAAAGAGTAAACCCAGTAATTTCCCAAAAATACAGCCACTTTTTCAGCTACCAGAGAAAAGCTTCCACAAAAAAATCATACATATTCAAATATTTGGTAAGGAGTACAGAGACAAAACCTGCAAATTTGTTAATGGGGCAGGAGGCAGTGAATATTTATTGTACCGGTTTCAGCTCTTCTCTTCAACTAACAGGCACATGAAACAACATACCTATCTAGAATGGGCATATTCACCCACCAAGCAATGACTAAAAAAAGTTTAATACATATTCATGAATAGGCCTGAACAATAGTTCAGGTATTAAGGTTAGGCCAACCAGACTATGTGGAAATCCAGTTTTCTTGAAGGAGCTTTATTTAAAACACAAGAATGAAAAATGAAGATGATATAAACAGAGGTTAAAGAATTCCTGAACGCAAGATATTAAATCATACAAAGTTTCAACGTTAGATAGTAAAACAGCTACATCATACCTTCCTTCCTTCCTACAAAAATTTTATAAAAATAAAGAGCACAATAAAGGGCAAGTTTCTTTTGTGACTTCAGGAAGTGATTAACTCACTGAGGTTCTGACCAAAACCGTGAGGTGTGCCTTGTTGTGAAAAAACATCAAGGCATAAAGAAACTACATTTACTATAAATAGCTCTATATAGAACCTGGTTCTAACCAAGTTACAGCTGTTTCTGTTAAGCAAGTTTATTCCATAGAGAATGCTGGCACAAGAATTAAGAAACTTCCAAATATTAATAAGGAAAGTATTATTACAAACTGGAGTTTATTTGGATCTAGACATTAATAAAGACTACACTTTCAAAGACATTTACAACATAATTTTCTACAACAGAAATTGTCTATTGTACTGTGTGTTATGAATTTAAGCACATTTTTTCCTATTTAGTTCCTGGCTTCTAGTTACACAAAAGCTTGATTAGGATATTATAATTGCCAAAGTCTGCTTTATTACAACTTACCAAAAGGTCCTTCTGAAAATCCAGTAGTCTAGGTCCGTAACTCATATGAGACACATCAATCATAAGTCCAACTTTTGTTCCCTTTATAAGGCCGAATACCTTAAAAGACAAAAGTAATTATAAATACTAAGCCTATCTGAAGTTGGATAATTTTACTGTTCATCCTGTACAATTTTAAAATCAAATATTAGATTTTTAATTTTAAACTTATTATCCTAAAGATGACAGTGACAAAGCCAAAAAGGGAAAAAAAATAAAAATAGAGGCCTACTGGCTCCCAGTTTATCTTTACCAGTGAATCATACTCCCTCCTTCCCACAACAACCTATTTGTTATTTGAGAGGATAAAAAAAAAAACCTTTAAAAATAAAGTCTACATCATGTCCTTCAGGTTAAATGAAGCAACTTTGTGGAAGCTAGATTTTTGAATACTGCTTCTTTCTCTATCCCCTTTGAGAGGAATTTACACCCCTTTCCCATTCCTGAGCATTGGCACTGCTAGTGACAATAACTGATTATTCAGCTGTACACAAGAGGCACAGAGGGCACAAGGGACTACAAGACAGTTCTACTCCAGTCAGAGATTAAGCTCAGCATTGTCCTGATAATTAAGACTGCAAAGAGAAAGAAAAAGACAAGGTCTAGAAAGCAGAAAACCACATACCAACAAAAGATCAACAACCCATTGACAAGGTAGGTATCACTGCATATGTAATTCACAGTAAATAATGAAAATACACAAGCTTTCTGAAAGCCACTTTTCACCAGTATTCAAAAGTTAATTTATTCTTTAATGCCACATACAGTTCTAAAAATACACTGCAAAGTTAAAGTTACCTTTCTGCTGTCCTGCAACAGCCACTGAATTCGTTGCTGATAAAGTTCAATCGCTCTGACAAAAGGCATAGCACACGTTTAGCTACAGCATTCACTTGCATTGTGTATCACTGTAACAATCAACCTCTTGTCATCATCACATACTTTTTCTCACAGATGCAAAATCTTGGAGAAACAGGATTTAAAAGCACTGTTTTCAGTGTTCTCATACAGCTGCCGGTTACAGGGTTAACCACTTAAATACTTCTCCTAAAGCTGTTTGACTGATCAGATATGCAGCTGTTTGAAAATTTGGATCATAGAAACGTTTTCTAACCAGTTGCTGGCTTATTCTGTTCAGAGAGAGGAGAGGGGTATTCACTATATGCATATGTGAACAACAGAAGCTCTGGCAAAACTGAGTTTAGTTCATCAGAAGCAGGCTATTGTCAGGAGATGTATTTAGTACAAACTGCACTATGGCTTAAGACACTCATGAAATACCACTTTGTGATTGAAAGGCAGCCTGCTCACCGACGTGACAGACTAAATGCAGCACAACTTTCAACAACTTCATTTCAAAATAGGTATAAGTCGAGGTAAAACAAAGTGCTCACTGTCCTCTAAAATTGTTTTACTTCAGCCAACTTATTTTCAATACCACATGCAAAGATTTTACAGTTTGGCAGACAGAAAGTTTAAATCAGCATTTTAAAGGGGGAAAAACTTCTTGCTTTTTCAAAACACAAAAGCTACTTCTTTTTTAAACCAGATTTCCAGAACAGTTTGCTTTGATTGTGCAGGGCCCAAGTACTGCAAGTGGACCTTCTGGAGATTCTGGATCTTTGTGACTGACACAGTGAGGTACACTTAAGTAGAGGCACTTCTCAGAACAATCTAAGAAGTGTTGTGAAGACCAGCAAAACCATTATTACTCTACGCAGCTTATTGAACCTATTCATTAAATGCTTTCCTAAAGTTAAGTTTCCTTGATTTTATACATTTAAAATTTACCTAGAAAACTTTTAACTTCCACATATCATGACAAGATCCATGACTTGACACTAATCAAAGTTACAGTAAACGTAACCCACAAATATGCAGTATTACCTGTGAAAACTCTACCATTCACTAGTTGCCTTTCTAAAATGAGGTAACTGCTGCAGTTCAAAACCTGGTTGATAGGCATCTTCATTAAATAAATAAAAAACCCTCAGACATACAATTATCACCTACCCTAAACTCCACTAAAAAAGGATTCAATGCTGAGATACTCTGACATTCCCAGAGATAAAAAAAAAAATAAGATTTATGGCAGTACCTGTAATCATGGGGTGTGGGGATACAGAATCAGTTACAGACCAAAATCATAAACAAGATGAATACTCACTCAGAAAGTCTGGACTCAAAATCAGTAACAGTCTCTTCTGTAAACTCCATCTCTTCAACACCATTTTCTGAATTCCTGCAACACTACACATAATTAGTATCAGAGACGCACACAAATTAGGACTGACAGATGACACAAATTAGGACATGAAGACAGGACAGTGTTGCACGTACAAAAAAATATTGCCTTCACTTATCAGATGCTTTAATGTCAATTGTAAGGATTCTAAACTGTAGTTTCTTAGCCATTCTTCTGTGGTTTGCACCTTTTTAGACTGTATTTTCTTCATTTGTAATTCCTGTAGATCAAACAAGAAAAAATTATATGTGCTGTGACAAAAATGTAAGTCCTAAGGATCGTAGGCAGTGTGTATCCAACAAGGACATAATTTCTGGTACCGGCGTATTCTTTTTGATGTGGGATGCAAAGGAAAAGAAAATTTCAGTATACCATCAGATTGTGACCTAAAGGAAGGGGAAGGAGAACTTAATTTGTAGGAGACAGGAAGGAAGACAAGAAATAGGAGAGTTTAGTAAAAGAAACAAAAGAGATTTACCAGTGATTTACCAGAGAGGGAGAAAAATTAACCATCTCTGAAGCCCACCTCATAGAGTTTGAAGGACTATATATCGTCTTCTGCTTTTCTAAAGAAAAATGCAGTAGTAACAGACAATCCGCCTTTATTGTTTTGCCCGATTTGCTCACAGACTGATTAATCTCGGCAGAGAAACTACATGTAGTTTCATGACTTTTAATGGAATTGTCTGTGTGCATATGTAAACATATGTAAGGAAACATATCAGTTGCCTATTAGCTTATTTATTCCCCACTCTGCATTTACAGTGGGTATCTGCTACTTTACTAGTTGCTTCATTTAGCAGGAAAACTCGCCTACCAGCAGACCTTGCGTCCTGTTGATATATATTACCGGCAATCCATTAGCTGGTCCCAGGTCAGATACAGTAGAATCTTGCCATGGTGGATGATCACCCTGTAGACTGGATTTTGCGGTCACCCTACAAGACAATAAATTTTATGGGATGACTTCATTACCCATAATATTTCTGTATTGTCATAAAGTCTATACAAAGCTTTTTCTGGGGGGAACTGTTTTATGCTTTGACATTTGTTTACACATTCCATTTGATGTATGATAAATGTTTTGAAGGGACATAGTACATAGTTTATAAGAGATACCATTATGTATTCTATATCCATGTATAAAATCCCAATAAAACTTTGTAACAGTAACCTTACCTAACTGTTTCCAAGAACTGATCATTGTCCAACAACCGTGCCATTTTCCTGATATGCACATCCGTTATATGAATAGACGTAGCCTTAATAAAAAAAAAAGCAAAAAGACAAAGTATTAGACTGAAAAGCCTAAAACCACAGGAATATACGCTATTAAAAAGGGTATTAATATTGCCATCGCTTATATGATAATTACATTGCATGTAGGACAACAGCAAATTAAAGAATAACTGCAAAGAGAAGTTACAAATATACATCTATATAAAACGAATTAGGAACAATTCTGCACGTTATTTATTAAGGGCTTTTATGCAGTTAATGACATGTACACACAACTGCCGGGAGACTCCACACAGCTCCACCAGAAAGTAAGATGAACCAAAGCAAAACGCGGAGCTGGGGTCGAGGGGCAGCAGGAGACAGCCGGGCCGTGAGACGCAGGCTGCAGGGCGGGTAGATGAGCTGCTCCTCGGGTTTAGGCAACAAACCACAGCAAAAACGATCATAAAATCCTGCTTTTCACTTCGCTGGGCTTCCGCGCCTCAGTCCGTCACCAGCGCCCTTCTGCTCAGCAGCGGCGTGCGAGCAGCCCTCCCGCCCCGCCGTCCCGTCCCCCAGGACTAGCCTCACCGGAAAGGCCCCTTAGGTCCTCCGACCCCGCGCCGTCCCGGCCCCACAGGCTCTCCTCCCCGGTGGAAGGGCTCCCCCGTTCCCCGTCCTCCCCGCTCCCGAGGCTGGGCACGTCCCGAAAGCTCGGGCTGCCACCGCGCCTGTGACAGGAACCCCTCAAGTCCCCTCAGCATCGCCAGGCCACGGCACCTCGCTGCACTCACCGGCCTTTACCCCGAGAGGGCCCGGCGGCTGCACCGCCGTGTTACGGCGTTGCCGGTGGAGACAGGCCGCCCGCTAGCGGGAGGAGCCGGCGCCGCTTCCCGCCTCCAAGGAGCACGGGCGGGGCGGGAGGCGCGGGCGGGGCCGCCGCAGGGGCGAAGAGGGACGGAGAAGACTGTGGAGTCAGTGGGGCCACCGGGCCTGTGCCCGGCGCCCCACTGGGGGAGCCCCTCCCACAGGGCACACAACCGGCTCAGCCGAGCCCGGCTGCCGCAGCACCGAGTGTAAGCGAGAGCCTTTACCTGAAGAGGGAGTTTTCTCTGCTCCACTCCAAGCCAAGACAATATTTCTTTAAGTGATGATCCATGTAATCTAATCCTAAATCTGCCGCATACACGGTGTTACTGTAACTGAAAGAACGAACCTGGGGGGCTGAGAAATCTGAGAAACTCTTCCCCTCCTCCCGCCACTGTGTTCCAATTACAAAAATCTCCTAAGGCTATTTACAAGAGTGATATTTCTGAAAAAAACTGAGATTTTTTTTTTCCTCATCATAATTTATGATCTAAGTTTTAGTAAATACTTCAGTTTATGATACAGCAGTGATAACACCAAAAATTTAGATACACATCCAGCAGCCGAACCTTGCATTTTATGTCCACAACATGACTGGGGACCTGTCACGGATGGAAATATTTGACACGGTTATGATTTAGTAGCAATTTAAATTTATTAATGATTTGAGGTAGATCAAGAGTTAAGTTTTAGCAGCACTTAATCATTAACCGATTTAAGAATGTCCTAGATGATTGAACAAAATAATTTACCAGCAACTTAGTTACAGATTCAAAGATGACAAGATTCAGTGATTCACACTAACTTACTATATGTATATGTATTTATTTAGGATAACCTTATAAGTACAAATTTACAAGCACACAAGACTCAAGGGGTTACCTACACACCCCTACACTCAAATTTTAACTAGTAGGACTAAAGGTCTCTTCACAACAGGCAACTCATATGAGTAGATGGGTCCCCCTTTTACACATCCACAAATACTAGGATCCAGTAAAATATAAGAACATCTGCACTTATCACAAGTAATGTGTGCATAGAGAAGAGGATGAAAGAGAGGCCAGCCTATGGTTACAGTTTCCCTCTTTGACTTCAGACCAAATATTCCCAATGCGTCGCCGTTCCTCAGCAGGCAATAACTGGGACTGGAGGGGAGTTGACTCGCTCTGGCCTTCCAGTCCTGGAGCTGTTTGCCTGAGTAGCTCCCGACTCAGGGGAGGTGCTGGCCACAACCATCCAAGAGAGCTCAAAGGGTCTCGCTAGAATCAAAATTTATAGGGTCTGAGATAATTGACTTTTATCAGGTGTTTTTCTGCTCCAGCCCAACGTGGACGATGGAATATTCTGGTACTGTTCACTAGTTATGCGAGTCCAGACCTTGCTAGATTTGCAGGTTGTGGTGTCACCCCCTGTGGGAAAGTAACGAAAGATTGGCGAGGAGGACTCTAAACACGTTCATGTGGGGCACTGGAAAACACATCTATCACATTAATTGTTGTTTAGTTTTGTGTGTTCAACAAACAGAACATCTGCACTGGGATAACGTCAGCCTGGGATGGACCTTGGAGCCTTATTGACCACACCTGGGATTCCTGCCCTGCTGTTGAAGAGATCAAAGTGCAGCGGGAAACTCTGCCTGTGAGAATCCTTGACATACAGTCCAGAACTGCAAGTGTGAGCTCTCGCTCTCTCACTCCCTTGCTAACAAGGGCTCTCTTGCTAATCAAGAGTCTCTCTCGCCCTGTGGTGCCTGCCTCTGCCCGGGGGCTGCTTTAGAGATTCCCCGATCCATGAGGTATTGAGATTAAATTTGTTCTATGCCTTTAATCCATGTTTCTGAGGTTGTTCCTGTGTCCTGCCTGCATCAGTTCACACACCCGCCTTTGGGCCCAGCAGACGTACCGGTCTGTAGGCAGCGACAGTCCCCTGCCACGGAGAGGCAGAAGTCAGGTGGTTAAGGGGGTGCCTCAGTGCTGTGGTCCTTTATCTCTCACAGATGATGCCTGATGTCCCCAACGTTGGGATGCAGCCCAGAGATGGGGAATCGTACCAAGAACCGAGTAGCCAAAGAAGGGCCTACCACAGGACCACAGAATGCTCGTGCAGATGAAAACTTAAATTAGAAACCAAGTCATATTTAAACCATTACTTCTAACTAGGTGCCTAGCTGTATTTGCAGATTAGTATACTTGAACAAGTTTAGTGACCTGTAAACACTGCCTTCTACCTGTGAGTGAGTTGACTGGGAAAAAAAAATGGCTTATAGAACACACCAGTGACAAGTTTGTTCAAAAAAGTCAAAAGAAAAAAATATTAATTCCACAAAAAGCTTTTTTGTATTAAAATACCTAGGCGGGGGGGGAAGAGGTAAGAGGTAGAGGAGAGGAACAGGAACCCATTAGGTTCTGAATGGCACACAGTTTACAGAGAATTGTGCAAATTGTCTTATTTTCAAACACTTCAGCTTATTTGATAAGTGATTATTTTGGAAACTGCTGACTATATTTTAACAACAACCTCATTCTAAAATACAGTCACTAACATTTTAGAAGAATATCTATTCAGTAATCTAATGCAGTTCTTCTAATAAGCTCAATGGAACAGCACTTGAAACATATATGTTTTCTTTTCATAATGGATCTCAGATAAACCAGGTATTAACTGGAAAATAAATACTAATGCTGCAGGCAGCTTTCCTGGGACAGGAAATGAAGATGTCTATGGATTCAGTCCAGGCTGCAGCATCATACGTCTCGCATTCCGGTCGTTGGGATTCACTTGCAGTTGTGTTAAGCTCCATAGGTCAGATGTTCTTGGCTTTCTGTGATCCCACAAAGGCAACCTCT
>JAOTQQ010000070.1:1588-16722 GCA_026546715.1 Gallinago undulata | reverse complement strand
CACCATCCTCATCATCAAGGCCATGAAGATGAACAGCGCCCGCAACCGGCGCGACCCCTTGTGAGGGGGCAGAGCCCTGGGGACCCTGCCTCCCCTCAGCCAGACCCTCCACACCCTTAGCCAGCCCTCACCTCACCCTGTTGGGATCTGATCGCCCCAATGCCCCATATCCCTGCCCCCCCTCCTTGGCACCCCCTTCTCCTGTGCGCATCACATTCAGACATGCTGGAGACAGCTCCAGAGCCAGACCCGGTGGGGGGGTCTGTCCCCACAGGGGAAAATTCCTGCAGAGCACTGGGGCCTGCACTGGTCCCAGCACCCAGCTCACACCGTGCCATGTTGGGGCTGCCCTTGGCCCCACAGCCATTTCCCGCCGGGGACATGGCGCCTCCTCCCAGCCCAGATGTGGGGTCTGTGGGGCAGACCCCTGAAGGGAGGGGAGGAGGGTGCCCTGCCCCACAGCTCCCCCTCAGCGCACAGTCCTGCACCCTCCACTCCTGCTCTGCTGCTTTCTCGCCACAATAAAGTGGGCTGGGGTTGATCCTGCCGTGCGACCCTCAGTGTGATTCTGTTCTCTAGACCATGCTGGGGGGTGGGGTGGTGGTGTGTGACTGCAGCTCTAGAAGCCCCCCTTGGTGTCTGGGTGATCTATGGGGCGGTGTGGGGCAGGGCTCCAGGGATCTAGCTCTAGCTCTTTGGCGGACGGACAAGGTAGGGTGACCTCAGATCTGGGTTCTCCCAGCCGACGTAGGTGGGATCTTTGCACCTACCTCTAAAGAACAGTCCCATGGGGGAGGCACCCATTTGTGGCCCCTGGGGGGCTCACAGAGCCCATCGGCCGATAGCCACCCTGACAGGAAGGCCAGGAAGGGGCTCTGGGAGAGCCCGACCCTGCTGTGCCACAGACACCAGCAGCCTCCCTGGGGCACGCAACTCCCTGGTCAACTGGGTGTGGGCAGAGTCAACGCCAGCCAGGGCCCAGACCCTGGAGAGGGGAGTCCCCGTGGTGTCCACCAGCACCCAGGGACACCCCCAGGGGTGGCCGGGATCCACAACACTGTGTTCACCCCATGGGTGCGAGGGCGCGTGGCTGACCCCCTCGCAAAGCTGGGAGCTGGCCAAGGGGTGACCCAGAGAGGGACGAGACCAGTTCAAGCATCAGCCCTCCTCCTGCAGGCACTGTGACCCCTGGTGTGCACACACGCGTGTGTACACTGGTCAGTGGAGGAGAACCTGCAGCTGCCCCCGAGAGCCATTAGCTGGGGCAGGGGGAAGAAAAGCTGGATCTTTTCCTCAGCCAGACCAGTTCTCCCAGCAGCAGCTTTGCCTGGTAACTGGTGACACCGCAGCCCTGCTCTGGAAGTCTCCAGCAAGGGCCTGTCCTGGTTCCCCTTTCCCTCCCCATCACTGCCTGGCTGAGTGGGGTCTGTGCACGAGGCTTGTGCACGTGGGGTGGGGGCGGCGGGGTCTCCGCAGGCTCCATGGGGCTGGAGGCTTTTGGTGCTGGAGCTCCAGGTTGTGCCCGTGACGGGGTCTGAGCCCACGGGGCAGGGACGTGCTGAGCCCCACGTGCACGAGCTCCAACACCCAGGGACTGAGATGGGGACATGAACCAGCAAAACCGCCGTTGCCATGGGGCTGTAGAGGAGAAGCAGCCCCCGAGGAAACCCCCGGACAAGGAGCAAATCCCTCCCAGGAGCGGCGATGGACGAGGCAGCGCAGCAGCTCGGGGCCTGCTTCCCTCCTGGCTGGGGGCGGAAGGGGAAGATGTGGCTGGAACAGAAAGCGGGTGACGTGCAGCAGGGGGGATGTGAAACCCGGCTGCCTCGCACATGGGTGGCACGCTGGGGTCGCGTGGGGATACCGGAGGGGTCCCTCTGAGCCCCCAGTGGGAAGCACTGGGAAGGGGGTATGGCCGCGGGTGGGTCCAGCGTGGGGTCTGCTGGGAAACTGAGCTCTCGCTCAGAATAAAAACTACCTGGAGATAACCGATTCCGGGACAAAAAACATAAATAGCAGCAACAGCCGAGCCCCTGCCCCTGGCATTGCACGGTGGGGTGATCAGACAGGAGCCGCTGTCCCTCCAGGGTAGCTCTGGGGCTGGACCCCACTATGGATGCATCTCCCCGCGACCCACACCCTGAGGGGGCTCAGCCCCGGGGACACGGCGGGAGCAGAGGGGATGTGAGGCTTGTCCTCCCCTCTGGCAGAGGCACAACAAGCACCCTCAGCCTCAGGAGGACACTCATGGTCCTGACAGGAGATGCCAGTGGGGAGGGAGGGAGAGAGGGAGGGAGAAAGGGACTCGGTTTGGAAAGCGGACGCGGTCCCACATTGGTGGGAGGTGTCTGGGGGCTCCGGCCTCGGCCACACAGACCCAGAACCCAACGTGCTCATCCTAAAAGAGAGGTGCCAAAACCAGCTGGTGTTTGCAGCCCCTGGGCTGGGTGGGGCTGGAGCCAGCACAGGGCTGGCGGTGGGGGGCGGGGGGGCTTCTGGCTGAGCCCCAGCTCCCACCCCCCCCAAGCTCCCGGAGGAACCCAAGAGCCCTGACTCAGCAATGCCAGGCCAAGGGCTCGCCTGGCTGGAGCGAGAAGGTCCCGCAGCAGACGCTGGGACGGGG
This sequence comes from Gallinago undulata, assembly GCA_026546715.1. Taxonomy (NCBI): domain Eukaryota; kingdom Metazoa; phylum Chordata; class Aves; order Charadriiformes; family Scolopacidae; genus Gallinago; species Gallinago undulata. The sequence continues at coordinate 14,099 of JAOTQQ010000070.1, read as the reverse complement.
ACCTCAGCCGCCTGGAGTCTGCCGGAGACTGGTGACGCGGCCCAGTGCTGCCTGCTGACTGGTTGGGCTGGGGTTACTGGAGGGCAGGGAGAGCAGGCAAGGCCCTTTCCCCGAAACGCTGGCGTGCCCCACGGCGGGGGGGGGGTGGGGCGGACACCGGCTTGGGTGGAAATCCCCTGTCTCTGTGGGTGCGGGGTGGGGGGTGGAGGGGTCAAGCCGGCAGGACAGACAGAGTCACCTCACCCTGAGGACGCCAAGCCCCGCGGCGTTGGGGCCTGAGGCCAGGATGGGATCGCTGCTGCATCAAACTGAGCAGCTGCAGCATTGCCCTGGCCACGGGGGTGTCCCCTTTCATTGGGCGGTGACCCACGGGGACTCGGCCCCCTTGAGACCCACGCCAGCTCCAGCCACCCCCTGCGACCCCAGAGCTGTCCGAGCAGGAGCCTCACGACACCATCACTAGGGAGTTAGTGACACAGGGAACAAGCGCTCCCGTCCCCTGTGCCGCAGGCACGCAGCCCCCAGGGCTGAGGTGGTCTGTGGTAGGGTCACCCCTCCTGTCCCCAGCCCCACACCCGGGGTCCCCTCCGCCGCCTTGAGAGCTCAGGGGAAGGGGGAAACAGGTGCGAATGGTGCTGGGGGGAATTCCCAAGAGAAGGTTCCCTCCTCCCCCAGGGCTGCCATGGCACCAGTTACCGGGGGGAAGGGGGAAGGCCCGAGCCCAGACGGATAGTGCCCTCGCCCCCTTCTTCCAGACAGTGGCTTCCCAGCAGGCAGCACTGCACTGGAATGATCCCCCCCAACCAGGGATGGGATGACAACGCCAATGCTCCGGAGCAGGAGAGACACCGAAACATCCCCAAAAGACTCAAACACCCCTTTTTACTACCGCCAGGACACCTACGGGAAGCAGGAGGGTGTCCGGCACGTGCAGGTAGGGTGGGCAAGAGAAGAAACACGTTTCCCCCACCCTTGACCTTGACCTGGGTCTGGGCTCCCACCCTGGAGCAGAGCAGGACAAGCAGGACACTGAGGTGGGAGCTGTCCCCTGCCGCACAGACCGGTGCCCAGGAGTGGATTTATCCCCCACCGTGGAAGCACCCTTTGGGGGTCCTGGACCTAGGACCCCCTCACCAAAGCCTACCCCATCCCACTGACACCGCGGTGCTGGGGGCAGGAAAGAGATGCTGGGGAGCAGGGTGAGGTGGCAGCCCCGGCGTGCACTGGGACCAGTCCAGGCCCTTTGGACTCGGCAGCATTTTGCCCTGATTGCAAGGGGCACGGAGCAGCTCCAGGCACCTTCTCCCTTCCCGAGACCTGCCCAGGGTGGTACCATCCCTGCCCAAGGACAGGCCCGAGTCTGTGCCAAAGCCAGAGCAATCTCTGGCAAATCGGTGTGTGGTGAGCGCCGGCATGGCAGGAATCACGGGGTCCCAGTGGCTTCATGATCGATCTATCCCCTGTCACAGCTGCCAGCAGAGCTCCCTTCGTTTTGAGGGAGCCTGATGGTACACGTGGCTCTTGGAAGCTCCCCAAAAACTCCTTTCCACCCAGATCACTGGAACCAAGGCCGCCTCCCCGTCACGCTGCCCCCCTCTGGCCCACACTCAAGGTTTCGCTCCCCCTCACTTACCTTCTCCACGTGTCGGATCCCTCCAGGGCCTGGATTTTCTACGGTTCAACACGAAGACTCCCACTTGCCTCGCCGAGCTGCCCGTGGAGCCACGCAGAAAGGCAATCGCTCCCTTTTTGCCTGGAGACTGCACCTGCCGCAGTGGAAGAGCTTTTGGTTATCACATGCATCTGAAATGCTGAAGAGACCCCTCCAACCAGCACCCACATTCAACACCAGCGCCAGCCAGTGACTCACTTTTTCCCCAACAAAAGGCACTGGGATAGTGGGAAATAATGGTGCCTCCGAGGGGAGCAGAAGAGTCAGAACAGTGTTGTCTCCTTGGGCCAGCATTTCTCACGAGCCCAAACGCCAGCCTGGCCAAGCGCTATCTTCCCCACGCAGTTTTTAAGCGCAGCTCAGGGGAAGATCAAAGAACGGTTTAGGGTTGGAAGGGACCTGTGAAGGTGTCCTGGTCTGAGTGACACAGGAATCATTTCTCTTTCAGTAATGTCTCTTCTAACACTTGGGAAAAACGGATTTTTAGAAGACTCTAGTGTCTGAATTTGTGAAAATATTTGCTTTATAGCCAGCTCTGGGGTGCAGGTTTCAAGGTCTCGGTGTTTCCGAGCTCCCCAGGTGCAGGGACGAGGAGGAATGAGACCCGGGCACTTGAGCCAAGCTGCCAACAGGAATATTTCATACCATGAACATCACATTCAATAGAACTTAGAAAGTTTGCTGAAAAGTTTCTCCTCTTCCATAATGGCTGGGATCCAGAGAACTTCTTGCCCCAGGGAAGCCCTGAGCCCTTCCCTCCCTCCCGAAGACGCAGCTCACACAGCGTCCCACATCGGCTGTCCCTGCGGGGAGTGCACAGCTTCCTGTGACGGGATGGGCTGGGAATCATATATGGGCTTATATATTTTATATTGGTATTGGGATCGATATTGGTTCTTTAATATCATTAATGTTAATTATTTAGTGTTATTCTTTTAAATGTGTTTACATTTCAACCCTCAGGTTTCCTTGCTTTTTCCCAATTCCCATTCCCGGGTGGGGAGGGGGACATCAGGTGAGAGAATAATTGTCTAAATGACAATAAATTGTTGTGGGTTCTTCAAACCATAATGAAAGTCCATGGAGTCCAGCCCCATGCCCTGGGCAGGGACATCTCCAACCAGAGCAGGTCACCCACAGACCCGTCCAACCTGCCCTGGGATGTTTCCAGGGACAGGGCATCTGCCCCCTCTCTGGGCAACCTGGGCCAGGGTCTCACCACCCTCAGCGTTAAAATGTCTTCTAATACCTAGGCTAAACCTGCCCTTTTTAAGCTTAAAAACAGATCGCGCCCTGACAGCTTTCACAGCTTTGAAAAGCGACTTTCCACCTCAAAATCGTGGCTTTTGGGGACACTTTTACCACACAGAGCCTCACGGACCGAGCACTCTCCCTCAGCCCTCGAGGGGACGGGGCTGCCATGGCCGGGCGCCCGGGCTCCCCGAGGGCGGGAGGGAGGGATGGAGGGACGGGCGGCAGCGGTGGCGCCGGCCAGCGCCCTCCAGCGACCATGAGGGACATTGTCCGTCGGGCCGCCGCCTCTCGGCATGTTCTCCTCACGGAGCCTCTGCTTCCCGCCCTTTTCACCTCACGGAGCTGCCCCTTCCCGCCATGTTCTCCTCACCGTGATCCTGCCTCCTGCCCTTACCCCTCACGCCACCGCCACCTCCTGCCCTTTTTTCCCTTCACGGAGCTGTCGCTTCCCACCCTTTTCCCTCACACGGAGCTGCTGCCCCACGCCATTTTCCCCTCACGCCACTGCCGCCTCTCACCATGTTCTCCTCAGGCTGCTGCTGCCGCTTCCCGCCATGTTCTCCTCACACCCCTGCCGCCTCCCAACACGTTCTCCTCACGGTGCTGCCCCTTCCCGCCCTTTTCCCTTCATGCTACTGCCACCTCCCGCCACATTCTTCTCACACCACCGCTACCTCCTGCCCTTTTTCCCCTTCACAGAGCTGCCCCCTTCCCATCCTTTTAACCTCACACTGCAGCTGCCCCACGCCATTTTCTCCTCATGGAGCTGCCCCTCCCCGCCCTTCACCCCTCACGGAGCTGCCACCTCAGGCCATGTTCTCACAGAGCTGCCGCTTCCCGCCCTTTTCCCTTCACGCTCCTGCCGCCATGTTCTCCTCACAGTCATCCTGCCTCCCGCCCTTTTCTCCTCACGCCACTGCCGCCTTCTGTCCTTTCCCCCTCACAGAGCTGCTGCTTCCCACCCTTTTCCCTCACATGGAGCTGCTGCTTCCCACCCTTTTCCCTCACACAGACCTGCTGCTTCCTGCCCTTTTCCCCTCAGGCCACTGCCGCCTCTCACCATGTTCTCCTCACGCTGCGGGCACCTCCCGCCATGTTCTCCTCACACCCCTGCCATCTCCCGCCCCTTGCCCTTCCATGGTGCTGCCCCTTCCCGCCCTTTTCACCTCATGGTGCTGCCGCCTCACGCCATGTTCTCCTCACGGGAGCTGCCGCCTCCCGACATGGTCTCCTCACAGAACTGCTGCTTCCCGCCTTTTTCCCTTCATGCCACTGCCACCTCCTGCCATGTACTCCTCACGCCACTACCACCTCCTGCCTTTTTTCCCCTTCACAGAGCTGCCGTTTACCACCATGTTCTCCTCACGGTGCTGCTGCTTCCTGGCCTTTTCCCTCACATGGAGCCACTGCTTCACGTCCTTTTCTCCTCACGCCACTGCTGCCTCCGACCGTGCTCTCCTCACACCACTGCCACTTTCTTGTCCCCCTCATAGTGTTGCTGGTTCCCACCCTTTCCCCCCTCACACTGCAGCTGCTTCCCTCCATGTCCTCGTCATGGAGCTGCCTGTTCCTGCCCTTTTCACCTCATGGACCTTCCGCCCCCTGCCATGTTCTCCTCATGATGCTGCCGCCTCATGCCTTTTTCCCCTCAGTGCTTCTTCCACCTCACACCATGTTCTTCTCACATCACTGCCACCTCCTGCTCTTTTCCCTTTCACGCAGCTGCCCCTTCCCACCCTTTTTACCTCATGGCACTGCCGCCTCCTGCCACGTTCTCCTCATGGTGATCATGCCGCCGACCCCGTTCTCCTTGTGCCGCTGCCGCCTCCTGCCATATTCGCTTCTCAGAGCTGTCGCTTCCCACCCTTTTCACCTCATGGTGCTGCCACCTCACGCTGTGTTCTCCTCACACAGCTGCTGCTTCCCGCCCTTTTCCCACTCACGCCTCTGCTGCCTCCTGCCATGTTGTCCTCAGAGAGCTGCCGCCTCCCTCCCCATTCACCTCAGGGTGCTGCCGCTTTCTGCCCTTTTCCCCTTCCAGCCCCTGACACGGAGATGGGTGTATAACAGTACAGGTTGGGAGTGACCTGCTGGAGAGCACCTCTGAGGAGAAAGACCTAGGTAGGAGTCCTGGTGGACAATAGGATGACCATGAGCCAGCAATGGGCCCTTGTGGCCAAGAAGGCCAATGGCATCCTGGAGGGCATCAGGAAGAATGTGGCCAGCAGGTCGAGAGAGTTCATCCTCCCCCTCTGCTCTGCCCTGTGGAGGCCCCATCTGGAGCACTGGGTCCAGTTTTGGGTTCCCCAGTTCAAGAAGGGCGGGGAACTGCTGGAGAGGGCACACCAGAGGGCTACAAAGATAATGAGGGGCCTGGAGCATCTCCCTTATGAGGAGAGGCTGAAGGACTTGGGTCTTTTTAGTCTTGAGAAGACTGAGCGGGGATCTGATCAAGGCTTATAAATACTTAAAGGATGGGTATCAGGAGGATGGGGCCGGTCTTTTTTTCAGTGGTGCCCAGGGATAGGACAAGAGGAAATGGGCACAAACTTGAATATAAGAAGTTCCACCTAAACACGAGGAGGAACTTCCTTCCTGTGAGGGTGGCAGAGCCCTGGCAGAGGCTGCCCAGGGAGGTGGTGGAGTCTCCTTCTCTGGAGACATTCAAAACCTGCCTGGACAAGTTCCTGTGCAACCTGCTCTGGGTGGACCTGCTCTGGCAGGGGGGGTTGGACTAGATGATCTCCAAGAGGTCCCTTCCAACCCCATGTGATTCTGTGATTCTGTATATTGGCATTGCCACGGTGGAAACACCGGTGGTGAGGGTGACCCACAGCGGTGGCAGGTTGGTGATGGTGACCGGTTGGTTTGTTTATGGTCTCTGCGGGTGAACTGGAATGGGGACAGGGACATGGGGGTTTAGGGGGGGGATATGGCAGGTGGGATTGGTGCTCTGGTAGCCATTCGCGACCAAGCACAGGCAGATCCATGGGAAGAGCTGAGGAAAGGAGAGACGCTGCTGCAATGAGAGGTAATGGCGAACACACGGGGCTGCAGGTCCATTTCTCTGGGAAGAGGCATGTTCCCAGCTATCCCCGGGGGCTGCCAGAAACTTGCTGGGTGCTAATGCAGGAGGGGACACCCCAGTGTCTTTAGTGAACCCCAACCAGATGGCTGCTAGCCCTCCTGAGGATCCCCCCACATCCATCCCCACAGCCAGAGGAGACCACCAGCCTTCGTGCTGCCAGCTCCTATGTGAGCTGAAAGCCCCTTGGTGCTCCTGAGTCCCCTGTGTTTTCCCAAATCTCCTTTTTTTTTTCTCATGGCTTTGTCTTTCTAGGAGCTGCTGAGACACATTTTGTAGCGTGGATGTTCTGGACAGAGCAGCCCGTGGTGGATTTAACGGGGGATTTATGTGCATGTGTGTTTATTCCCCACTTTGTCTCCAGGATGGGAACTCCTCGCTGCTGAAGGAAATCCTGTGGGTAAGCTAGCAGAAAATGAGCAAAAAGCAGCAAAAAAAAAAAATTAAAAATAATAACCGACCCCCAAAAAGCAGCAAAATTATAGATGATATATTACAATACAACTTAAAAAATTACTTACAAAACATTATACAGGCCACCGGCTCAGCACCAGGGGGCACACCTCTGCTTTTTAAGAAAACTAAAAAGCAAAGCCTGGTGGTGCCCCTTTAAATTTATTTTTATCAGACGGCAGCAAGAAAATAATTTTTTACTTTTTTTTACCTTTTTTTTTTAGTATTATTTTTTCCTCCCCTCCCTCCTCCCCCAAGTACTGGGCTGGGTTAATCTCCATGCAGAAATTCAATTCTTTAGGGTTTTGGGTTTTTTTTTCAGGGAGGGAAATCCAAAATTACGCCGCAGGGGACCAGTATCCACTGTATCCACTCCTTTAAATAATATAATTAATTTAAAAAATAATAAAAAAAAAAGAAAACAACACAGTAAAAACACAACGTCCTTCTTCCTCATTTCCTTCCACGGGCCAGGGAGAGGCTTTGTCGGACGGTTTTTAAATACGCCCATTATTTGCACTGGCTGGAACCCCTTTGGGCTACTGGGAGTAGCGGGGAAGAGAAGTAGCACCTTGACGGGTCAGGAAAGCTTTGGGTTTTTTTCTCCAAATTAATTAGCCTTGATTAGTGAAGTCAAATGGCTGCTCCGGAGATACAGGCCAGCGCCGGAGCCTGGGTGCGCTGTTGGAGGTGGTCGTGGCCCCGTTGTTGTGGGGGACGGATGCGTCCTGGGGTCTGTTCCCTCCCGACCCCAGAGGCTCTGGAGTGCGAGGGTTGCGGTGGTGCAAATCCAGGCGGGAAGAGAGAGGCAAGGAGAGCTCCCGGGGCTCATCCCCGGTGCTGCTCGACTGGTGGCATCCCAGCCTCGCTCGCTTCAAAACCCCGTGGGCTCTCCAGGCGGGGAGCAAACCCGGGCACTCTTCCCTCTGCTCGGGGGGTGCGCTCCTCGAGGGGTTCCCCCCTTGGCCGTGGGGAGCATGGAAAATAAACCCTGGGAAAGAGCAGTGGGATACTGGGAGGAAGGGAGCACTGCTGGGCGCCCAGGGAGGTAGCCAGTGGATCCGTTAAAAATTTCCCTCTCTGTCTCTCTACATATTAAAATATAGATTTATTCTAAGCGTTAAAGTCTCTTTGGTGTCTCTCCAGACCCTGGCCCCCTGGGGGGCTTGCGGCAGCAGCGGTGGCTTGTGGGTACCCGGTGGGTGCGGGCAGGGCCGGCACCTCGTCTCCTCGCAGCAGCGGGTGGGTGACGGTGATGCGAGGGGGAGGTGGGTCCGGCTGCTTCGCCGCTCACAGGCGGTGGGGCTGGGGGGCGGGGGGGGGGGAAGGTTTTGCCCCACTGGAGGGGCAAGGGAGGGGCGAGAGGCTCGGGTCCTAGCCGAGGAAACAGACTGGGCCCACCTCGAAGCCGAACCGCTGGCCGGGCTCGCCGAAGTCCATGACATGCAGGTCGAGCAGCGGGAGCTGCTCCAGGCGGGGTGTGAGCACCTCCAGCACCGTCTGGCCGGAGCCCTTCCGTGCCTGCAGGGACGAGGGGGGGGCCGGGTCAGGGGGCTGGGGGGCACCGTGAGGGGCTGGTGCAGGGAGAACCCCTCTTTTATCTGGCGCGCTCCGCTGTTCCAGTGTTACCCATGGTTTCCCTGGACCATGGCGTTCTGCTGGACCATCCATCCCTCTCTGTGACCCACACAGGGCACCCCCCCCGAAGGGTGTCAGTTCTTCCATCCCTCCATCTCGGTGCCTTCTAGTGCCTCCTCTCCCCTCGTTACCCTTCATCCACCCCTTTGCCCTCAACTTTCTCTCCCCACATCCCCTCCAGCCCCTGGTGCCTCTGCCCTCTCCCCACTCACCGCGCAGCCGTCCACGGTGGCTTTGATGTAGGGGCTGGTGTCATAGGTGAGCTCCTCCTCGTTGGCAGCCAGGAAGCGGAGGGCACGCCGGTGGTCCCCGGAGGCGGTGCTGTGCCAGGCCACCGAGCGGTGACAGTGGTAGGTGAAGTTCTGGCGGGCGGAGACGCTGAGGAGCCGCAGGAAGGTCAGCTGCACCACGCCGAGGGGCTGGCTCTCCGCATCCGTGTAGGAGAACTGCGGGAGCAGGAGGCGAGTTCAGGAAGGGGGGGGATACAACAGCCAGAAGCATGTGAAAAGTGGGGCTGGGGGGGGGGCGTCTACTGGGATCTAGACCCCCCCTGTGGGGACGGGGAGGTGGGTGGAAGGGCTGACAGGTTCAAGGTCAAGTGGAGGATGTTTCTCCATCTCCTTGGAGGAAGAGGCGCATCCAGCTGCCCCCCAGGGTCTGGGGACATGAGGGGAGGGCATGAGGGTGGAAGCCGGAGGGCAGGAGGGTGCTGGAGAGGGGGTCAAGGGGGGGTTGTGGGAGGGAGCGACCCACAGGCCAGCGTTCTCCGACCACATAGAAGCAGGGAGACCACCAGCAGGGAACGCATCCCTGGGGCCCATCGTGGGGCGGGGGGCTCAGCCGGCAGCGCCCTTACCCTGCTGCCCCCCTGGAACTGGCTGAACCAGCGCTGGGGCACCTCCTTCTCCCACGCCGACATCTTCACCTGGGAGAGGAGAAGCAGCCATTAGCGAGCTCCCCCTCCCCAACGCCGCAGCCTTCTCCCGGCCGATGCCCACCACCCTGCCCTGAGACCCACCCCTCCGCTCACCTCCTCGACATCCTTGCTGGGGAAGACGCAGGTCTCCCCACCCGCCGTGAAGTTGCAGTAAACCTTGAAAGAGTCTCGGGCGCAGCCCTGGTTGGGGTCGATCCAGTACTCGCCTGCGCAGGGAGGAGAGGGGTCAGTACCCACCGCCATCCTTTTTGGCCCCCCAACCCCGCCGCCAGCGCGGCTCACCGTCGGGCAGGCCAGGGTGGCTGAGCTGCAGGTCCTGGCAAGTGCGGGCAGGGTTGTCCCGGGTGCCCATGGGGCGCCGCAGCCCCTCGATCTCCTGCTTGAGGGAGTTGAGGGAGCCGAAGATCTCCTCCATGCCCTCGGCGTAGTCGCGAGAGGCCTGGTCGGCGGCCGCTCGCCCGCCTTCCTCCTCCTCCTCCTCCTCCTCCACCAGCTTGCTGGCGTCGATGGAGCGCTTGCTCTTCTTGGGCAGCTGGATGGGCAGGGGCTGGATCACCTCCCCGGGGGGGCCCTGCGGCAGGCACAGCACGCTCAGCACCCCAGCACAGGGGGGGCTGCCAAGCACCCCCCTGACCCCCAAGGTCCCCAAACCAATTCTAAGATAGGAGACATCCACCTGCATCCCCTCCAGTCACCCACTGAGGGGCTGTTCTTACACCACCAGCCCCCTCCCAGCATTGTCATCCCTTCCCTCAAGCCACTCACCGGGTGTCCGGGGGGTCCTGGGGGTCCCCGTTCACCTTTGGGTCCCGCTTGGCCCTAGAGGGAAGAGACAGAGGTTGGCCCTGGGCAGGACTGAGGGTGAAGGGGGGTGAGGGGAGGGCACGGGCTCGGCGCTTACCATGGCTCCCTTGGCACCTTTGGGACCAGCTGGGCCCTGCAAAGCAAGATCGGGTTTGTCAGGGACCGGGGGCTGGCACCACGGAGGGACACAGCAGCACACCCCCCCCCAGCACACGCAGGGTGCGAAATGGGAGCCCAGGGTCAAAGATGAGATGGGGGGGAGCGAGGAACGGGGCTCGGGACTGGCAGCAAATGGGGGGCACTCACGGGAAGTCCGGGCGGGCCAGTGGGGCCGATGGGTCCAGCAGCACCGGGGATGCCCTGCGTGACAGGAGAGGAGCAGAAACCGACGTGAGGAAACCAGGACACCCCCCTCACCAGCACCCCCGGAAGGGCCTCCCAAAGTCCCCCCACGTTGTCCCCTGCACCCCACCTTTATGGTCCCCAAACCACAACCCCGACCTCACCTCCCTCCCCGCCCCCAGGCCCCCCCGCACTCACAGTTTCTCCTTTCTGCCCCGTGGAGCCCTGGGGGCCGGGGAGACCTCGGTCTCCCTTCTCCCCCTGCTCCCCTGGGGGTCCGATGAGGCCGATGAGACCAGGGTGGCCCTGGGGAAACACGGGCGCGGATCAGCACGGGGCCACCAACTGTGCCCGGCACCAGCCCACCCAGTGCTGGCCACCCGGCGGGGTGTAGGGTCTTGGCCCCACAAGTGTGGGGCGTTGCCCCACAGCAGGGTGCCGCAGTTCCCCAACTTGGGTTGGTGACCCAGAGCTCACCTTCTCTCCTTTGGCACCGGTGTCACCTTTGAGGCCGGGGAGACCCGGGGGACCCTGCGGAGGTACACGTGAGATGTGGGGAGCGTAAAGTGTGGGGGGACCCCCAACCTGGGGGGGCCATGGCAGGGCAGGGGGGGGCTGCACTCACCACTGGTCCTGGTGGCCCAGCCTGGCCTGTGGTCCCTGGTTTGCCTTGTTCTCCCTGCACAGGGGAGAGGACAAGGTGAGTCCCCACCACCCCGGGGTGGCAGGTCCCCACGAGCCATGGGCATGGTGACACCCCAGCCCCCTCCCGGGGTGATGGCCAGACCCTTGTCCACCCCTTCCCTGTGCCAGGAGCCCCCGCTGTGCACGGGACCCATGTCACGGAGCCGGTGTCACTCACCACGGAGCCAGGCAGACCTCGGAGGCCATCGGGTCCCTGCTTCCCAGCAAGGCCCTGGGGACCCACGGGACCCGTCTTGCCAGGAGCACCCACCGCGCCCGGTTCTCCCTGCGGGGACAGAGGAGCCGGGTGAGGACCATCCCCTACGGAGCCCGGTGGCACCATTTGGGGTCTCCCCACGGGCGACCTTCGCTCACCTTCGCACCCTTCTCGCCCTGACGCCCCTCGGGGCCGGGGGAACCAGCTGGACCCTGCAGAGAGGAGAAAACTCTGATGGTGAGGGACAGGGGGGCACAGGGACAGGGTGACACAGGGACAGGGTGACACAGGGACAGGGTGGCACGGGATGTGTCCCAGCCGGAGCCGGGCTCACCCAGAGCTTACCCTCTTGCCCAGGGGACCGGGAGGACCGTTCTCGCCTGTTGGACCCGGCGAGCCCTTGAGGAAGGAGAAGAGAAAGGAGTTGGAGAGAACTGGCCCCCTCCCAAAAACGGGACAGGGAGGAAGGCGAGGAGGAGGAGGAGGGTCCCCTGCCACGGGAGGAGCATCCAGGAGGGATGGAGGGGATCAGCAGGACCGGGGAGGGACCAGATCCGATGGTTGAGGAAGGGAGGGTGGCCTGGAACCCCGGTGATCCCAAAGGAGTGGGGTTGATCTGATCCCAAATCTCACAGGCCATGGCGGGGGGGGGACGGGACGCGGCAGAACGGGGCACTCACCGGCTCCCCGGGCTCCCCGTCCTCCCCACGCTCGCCCTTGGCGCCATCCTGGCCCTGTTGGGAAGGGAAAACCTGGAGTCAGCATGAGGACACCCCCCCACCTCTCCCCCCCCCCCAAAATCCCAACCCTGTTCCTGGGGAAGCCCCTTCCAGCGGGGGGAGAAGCCCGGAGGGGATGGGATGCGACACTCACCCTGGGACCCATTTCACCTGGGGGGCCGGGATCGCCGGGAAAGCCAACGGGACCCTGAAACAGAGAGAGATGCCAGCCTGGGGGGACCCAGGACCTACCCCCCCCCCCCTCCCCAGGGGACCCCAAGGCCTCCCCGGTACCCTGCTCCCTCCCCGTGTCCCCCACCCCCCGGCGGGGGGGACACACAGCACTCACGGGGTTGCCCTTGGGCCCGTCGTCGCCGGGGGGGCCTTTCCCTCCGGGTGGTCCAGCAGCTCCGGCGGCTCCGGCTTCTCCCTTCTCCCCTCGCTCTCCTCGGGGGCCCTGCGGGACAAGACGGGGGGGGGTCAGCACCCCGTGGTGGGGGGGACTGGGATGGGGACAGGTCAGGGGGTGTCCCTGCTGCCACTCACCTTGACTCCTGGCTCCCCTTGGATTCCCGGGGCCCCCGATTCACCGGGGTCCCCCTGAAATGGGAACAGAGAGAAGTTAAAGCGCCCCCCCCCACTCCGTGCCACCCCGTCCCCTCGGGGACCAAGCCTTGTCCCATGGCCCCCCCCCCCCCCCCCCCCC